>JAVTVY010038043.1:0-157867 GCA_036873755.1 Hanleya hanleyi | reverse complement strand
CGTGGTGCACTTGAAACAAAATTAGGCACGAAGAGACAAGTCTGGAATATTCAGTGAAAGTTTGGGATGAGAAGAAAACTTCGAGGTGCTTGGTGGAACAGATTGTTTTGTGACTTTGATTGAAATCGACACATTTTCCACAGGATCAACACGTGATACTAGGCGAAATAGGCAGCAATACACAGTGATGTACCTCACAATAACAGGTATGGATTTGAGAATTGTATCATGTTCTTGCTTCTTTCAAAATAATATCACGATTTACATCAAGGTAGGAAGAATTGAACGACGAGGAAATTTGCTGATGGATGTTGGATATAACGCTCACCTGTGTTATCCATCATTGCAGTTAATATCTTGCAATCCAGGTATAGGACGACTACTTCATATTTTGATATATTGATAGTTGGCTCTATGTCTTATTTCTCAAGAAGAATAGTTTCCCTTCTGCTTTGACACAAAAAGTTTTATGATACATCTAATGTAGTAAATCTTTACCGGGCTAAATTTGGAAACAGTATGGGTTTATATGATATTCCGAATAAGAACCCTTTCCGGCATAAATAGTTGAACTGTCTTGAACGGAAGCAGGAATATATAAAGTGCTTAATGTACGAGATTGTTTTCTCAATATCAAACAAGAGTATTATCTTAACTATGGGACGACTGTCTCATATTTTGATATATTGATAGCTGACTCTATGTATCGGAAAGACGGGTTTTATATGATAATCCGAATAAGAGCAGTTTCCTTCACAAATATTTGAACTGTCTTGAGTGTAGGTAGGAATATATAGAGTACTTGATGTAAGAGACTGTTTTCTCAATATCAAACAAGCATATAATATTGACTAGAGGAAGCATGCCTTCCAGGCGTGAATATTAAGTCGTACATCTTGATCAGTTTTGCTCATAATCACACAGAATAATTTAGATTGTGCGATTCAGCTACCTGTATTTACCTGTACATATTATATTGCCTCAGCGATAGCAAAACTATTGGGGACGAAGTTCCGACCAAACTTAAATGCCCCTCTCCGAATACACATACCAAGATAAATAAACAGGCGGCAGTACAGATATTTGGATCAGCGTATATGTGTATACATTGCCCCCATATCATATTAAGACGTAATTTAGGATGAAGAAATAAGGACAGGAACATTATGTGAGAGAAGTGTGGTAGATGAGGTGGGACTATATACAGTTGTTGGACCGGGTCGGAGTCAAGAAATCGGCAAAGACAGCGCAGGTGTCAGTACATCATTTTGCGCCACCTTGATGATAGTAAATTTTAAAATCGTTCGTTTCCTTGATAAACTGTTGTATGGTTAAGAAGTAGTGCTTCATTTTCAGGCAGATCTTAATCACCCCATAAGATTTGTTGAAGATTACTCGAAATTGATTGCAACTGAGTCAGTTTCTATCAAATGACATTGTACCGTGTTCATTGATGAACATAATGATAAGCCTCTTCAAATTCTGCACCCAGATTATTACCTGTATATGGCGAGATTCTGCTGGTGGACGTTTCGTCCCCGAGGCCCGCCCCCTGTACAGACCTTTTGGTCTTTGATATATGTAGGCATTTGTGGGAAGTTGATGCGGGGTCGACATCGGGCCTTACAGACTAGTCTTTTGTGCTAAAAACCGTCATTTTCATCTGACGACGATACAGCTCACCAATCCCCAGTGTTGTCACAGCGAAACAGCTCACCAATTATCAATATACGAGTTGTCAGAGCATTTCCATTATAGCTCTCTAGCGTTGTATCTAATACCGCTTATGCCGGTGCTAGGGGCCGTGTGGTCATATCATCTAAGTTGCCACATGAACAGGTACAATAAAAGCGTACCTGAGATACAACACATATCACGAATCGTTAGATTCATGGTATGTGCTTTAAAATAGGTTAACCGGAAGACTATACTGTGAAGTCATGTGGCTCTGCCAGTATGTCGGCACCTCTTCCCACTTCCCTTATATGTGTTGTAATTTTTACCTGTATATGGTGAGATTCTGCTGGTGGACATTTCGTCCCCGAGGCCCGCCCCCTGTACAGACCTTTTGGTCTTTGATATATGTTGGCATTTGTGGGAAGTTGATGCTGGGTCAACATCGGGCCTTACAGACTAGTCTTTTGCGCTAAAAACCGTCATTTTCATCTGACGACGATACAGCTCACCAACCCCCAGTGTACGAGTTCTCACAGCGAAACAGTTCACCAATTACCAATATACGAGTTGTCAGAGCATTTCCATCATAGCTCTCTAGAGTTGTATCTAATACCGCTTATGCCGGTGCTAGGGGCCGTGTGGTCATATCATCTAAGTTGCCACATGAACAGGTACAATAAAAGCCTACCTGAGATACAACACATATCACGAATCGTTAGATTCATGGTATGTGCTTTAGAATAGGTTAACCGGAAGACTATACTGTGCAGTCATGTGGCTCTGCCAGTATGTCGGCACCTCTTCCCACTTCCCTTATATGTGTTGTAATTTTTACCTGTATATGGCGAGATTCTGCTGGTGGACGTTTCGTCCCCGAGGCCCGCCCCCTGTACAGACATTTTGGTCTTTGACATATGTTGGCATTTGTGGGAAGTTGATGCTGGGTCGACATCGGGCCTTACAGACTAGTCTTTTGTGCTAAAAACCGTCATTTTCATCTGACGACGATACAGCTCACCAATCCCCAGTGTACGAGTTGTCACAGCGAAACAGCTCACCAATTACCAATATACGAGTTGTCAGAGCATTTCCATCAGATCTCTAGAGTTGTATCTAATACCGCTTATGCCGGTGCTAGGGGCCGTGTGGTCATATCATCTAAGTTGCCACATGAACAGGTACAATAAAAGCGTACCTGAGATACAACACATACATGTATCACGAATCGTTAGATTCATGGTATGTACTTTAGAATAGGCTAACCGGAAGACTATACTGTGAAGTCATGTGGCTCTGCCAGTATGTCGGCACCTCTTCCCACTTCCCTTATATGTGTTGTAATCGGTATTATCGGTATTATCGCGAGATTATACGTTAAATTGATCTGTATTAAGTATCTTCTATTTGACAGTATTCAGTGCCTGATCTTAGTGTGGATAATATTAAGACACCTGACGCCGCTCTGATAGTATTTGGGAACGTAGTGGTTAAAGGTGATTAATTCACTTTTGAATATTTTTAGCGAATCGTCATTTCCTATTTCTATAGTTCCTATCAGAAGTGAATTTAGCGGTATGAACCATTAACGGTATGAACTTTAGTGTAAACTTTGTTGACGGTATGAACGATTTCTAAGAGTGATCAGTCTTCCTGAAGGTATGGGATAATTATCAGAGATACGAAGATAATAATGAGTTGTTTCTCTTACATGCGGGGTCATCAGATCTTTTACAAAATTTGGTACTTCGCCATTATGAAGTTTGTAAAAGAAGAGTCAACTTAAATTTCCTACTGCTTTGAAACAATCCCAGCCAGAGCAATGTCGTACAATGACTGTGGTAAGCTTGTGGCTATTTAATAGGCGGATAGGTGAATATGTTCGAGTCTGTTATCCTCGTCCTATGTACATCCATCTCAAACAACTGAAGCATACTCTAGGATGGGGCGAACAAAACATCTGTATATAAGGGATCAAACTTTACTGAATATTCGGAATTTTAAGTTTATCTCGCTTGCCTGTTGCGGGAATGATGCTATTGACGTGGGCTGGCCATTTGCAGTTATTTTTGAATTTGATTCCGAGGTGGCGAGGAGATTCCTAAAAGTTTAATAGAATGTCATTGGATTAATTAATTTGTTATTAACAGTAAAATAGACTTTCCGAGATTGAATTATAGCAGCCATTGTTGAGAACATTCTGCCGGATTAATGAGGTCAATGTTCAATGTGAATTCTATTTCGTTAATGTTGGGAGATGTGACGAGAAACGAAGATTAATCGCCAAATACGCTACTGCTCATACTGTCGGTATATACTAGAAAAAAAATAGCGGTCCTATGACATACCCCTGTGGCACATCTGCTTTGACATTTTCTAAACTATATCATCTATTAATAATAATACCCATTTGTGTCCGATCTATTAAATAACTAAGAAACCATGTGAGCTAGACACCATATACACCATATCATCGTCACGAAGTCCTTTATGCCAAACGCGATCAAATGCTTCAGATAAATCACAGAATACCTCTTCTGGTGATTGACAAAGATAGTAATATATTTAGAGAAGACAGTGATATAGTGAGAGAAGACATTGATATAGTTCGATAAGATGATATGTTTAAGAGAAGTGATAAATTGCAGCTTGAAGGCTATAGAATTAATCATTATTATGTAGGTGTTTATAAACGAATATAAATATTATTCTTCCCATAATTTTTCCATAGTAGCTGAGAATGATAAGTATAATGTAATTCGATGGAAGATGGACATTATCATTTTTTAAATAAACAAGCATGGTAACTTTTCAAATATCTGGGAATACTGCTTTGCGCAAGATTAAAAATATAAGCTAGAGGTTTTGGCGAAGTATCTGGGGCTATTTCAAGCATCGGATGGCTGATGCCATCGTGACCGATTGCTTATTTGTTGCGATTTTATTGATGATATGTATGAAGTCATCGTCTTGAACTATTATAATTTGTATTTGGGCATTGCATTAAGCTAATTCTGTTAATATAGCATTACTATCTTCAACGTTAAAAACTATCACAAAATATTTGTTTAGAGTTTCCTTCGCTTTTATCTATTAATACCATCATTAATATGCATAATGACTTAATATTCTTCCAATAATTTTTTTTATCATTACTGATACATGTTTCTAACATTGTTTCTATGATATTGCAATAATTTTAACGTACGTATTTTCCCCATATTATTGAAATTATTTCATAACGTTCTAAACTTTACCTAATCCGACGGACACTGGAAGTAGAACTTGTTTCCGCAATTGATTATGCCTTCTCATTTCATGTTTTTGTCACAAAACGTAACAAAGTTTCCACCAACAATTCACTCGTATTCTGTCTCAGAGGATTCAATGACCGCATTTACAGTGGGAGAGAATTCTACACTGCCTCTTTTGACGTCAAAGATGACGTTAACGACGTCATAATTCCAGTGTCCTGCACCGGTTGCGGGACGTCGCAGCTATGCAGAGAATGTTACAGTTTTGTAACAATGTTGCGCTGTGACATGATTTATCGTTCCATAATAACGTCACAAGTTCCGACATGCTCGTGGCGACGTGCACTACAAGAACATCAATAACATTGAAGTTGTTAAAATTAAAGTCGTAAACAAGAAACAGATTGTAAATTCCATAATTTGGATGATTGGATATGAGGTAAAGTTGCAAAAGTACCACAGTTACACTTTAAGCATGCAGAGTGCGAAACAGGAATCCTAATTTGAGAAAACGCACCACTGCTGCCACGGAATTCGGAGCGAAGATGATGCAGTGAGCATTATACCATCAGTAATTCATTTGTAATGCCTCTACAACTTTCAGAGCCTCGATATCCGCTGAAGATATCCGGAATGGCCGAAAAGAGGGAAAAGACAGAAAATGAACACATTTAATTAAACCACGATTTATTAGACCTAGTCGAACAGTGTCTGTCAATAAATCCCGGGGGTATTACATGGATCTAGTACTACTGCATCTTAGGAACAGTACGTATTCAATTCGACCAGACTCCTCTCTAATTGAATGCTCGCCGGCGTTCAATTTTGGTATCTGGCTTACCAATTGACCCATGACTGACCCGTGTAGGAAGTATGGGATCCTTGGGAGAAATTGATTTGCAGTCATAAGATTAATATAACGTTACGACGCAGCTTCCAGGAAATGAAGAAACTTACGGTTTTAAGTAGTTTGATTATACGAAAGAGTGTGCTTTATAATCCGCTGCGTTTCATTACGAACTGTTTGGGCACTACTGTTAAGATACAACTAGACTCCTGGATTTCCCTTGATATGTTCTGGTTTTACGTTCGGTTTATCCCGACAAAAGATATTGTCCGGACAAGTAAAGCCCTTACAAACATAAACGTGGGGATTGCGTAGGGAAAGTGTGGGGTATTGGTGGGCGCGTGGGGTTCGTGTGGGGCGAAGCGTGGTTTGGAACTTTCCTCGTGGGGATAACGTAGGGTTTGTGTGGGGCAGCTGTCCACGGTTATGCAAATTTAGCATAAATATGGGGATTACGTAGGGCGGATGTGGGGATTATGACGGGTGAATGGGCCACAGTTCTGAGAATTTCAAAGTCCGCGTGGGGATGATGTAGGGCGTAACTTTATCTGCTACATATTCAAAGTGTAACGTGGGGTTGGTGTAGGGAAAATGAACTTCGGAGTTAATCGACTGAGTTGTTTGTAGGGATTAGGTGGGGTGGACTTTTTCCAGCGCTCGTAGGCAAAGTCAAATGTAGGGAATGTGCCGGGCTGTAGTGAAAGTTTAAGTCCGGCGTGGGGGTGATGTAGGGCAAAATGCTCGCCGTTTTCATAGCTTAAGATAAACGTGGGGATTTTGTTGGGCAAGCATTTTTTCATGCATAGCCTAAGACGATAGTGGGGTTGAAGTGGGGCGATATTTTATTTGCACATAGTGTGAGATAGATGTGGGGATCATGCTGGCAGACTGTGAACTCTGTTTTCTTAAAACAGTAAAGATTTTGGGCCAGTTTCAGTTCAGTAGCGTCGAAAAGACGGATCCGCTACCCCACACAGTTAGAAAACAGGTGATGGGCCATCACCTTTTTGAGGTGATGGGGTCTGGTCATGTTTTAGGGTGATGAGAAAAGGTGACGACAAAATCCATCACCCTAAAAAGGTGATGAAACCAGGCCATCCCCATAAAAGGGTGATGAGATCCAGTCATGATGAACGACGAGTGGCCATCCTTGGTCATCACCCTAAAAAGTTGATGAAATCTCATCACCTTTTTAGGGTGATGACAGATGAGTGGTCAGACAAGATCATCACCTTTATAAACAGCTATATCCAAATAAATATTGGTTTCCTAAAATATATTTACCTCTACAAAATTTCTGTAATATATCAGTTATATTATACTGTAAATTGATATAATTTGTAATTTTACCCAAATTAAAATGAATGGCTCGACAGACGTAATAGGTATAAAAGATTATTTTTTTATTCACTTGCATTACTAATGGAAAATTTATTACCCTTCACCAGAAAGATAAAGATTGACTTGGAAAGTCTATATACGCATAATCTGAGATCAAGTTGGTCCAACTTCGCATAACCCGGTGCCAACATTATTCCCATGGAAGGTGGACGCCAAGAGACGGTTAGTTTCTTTCCCTGTGCCGTAGACAGTCATTGTTGTTATATTTAGCTCTATCGCAACTCGACATGGCTGCACGTTGTTGAACAATCAAACAGTGCGGGCGGTTTGAGGCAAATTTCCTGCTTGTCAACTGTCATCAATCTGAGCATTTGGGGTGGGGGAGGGGCTTGAGTGAGTCGACTTGTACACATTATTTTTTGAAAAAATTAACAGACTTCTATCAACTTCAAGTTAAATATATTTATATATTATAACTTTAGTATTTTTATTTTATTTAAATTTTAGAAAATAATTAAGGGAGCATGAAAGACATTTTTTGAATTTTAAAGGGGGTACAAATTAAATTGAATATAAACTAAACTATCTAATGTGATAGTGGCTTAAGACCTTATTTATTATCATTATTTCCAGCTCCACAGCTTCTTCAATAAAGGCAGAATATCCAATTCATGTGCCGGTACAGTGTGTAGACCCAATTTCAAAGATAAACAATAAAATATAACATTAACTATGAAAAGAACGAGTTAGTGCATCCATTTGTGGGTCGTACTATTACCCAGCCGTTGCCCAGCTGCTTTCCAGCCGATTATCCAGCCGTGCCTAGCCGAATTATATTTGTTATTTACGGCATTATTCAAGAAACTATAACTATTAATGCATTCTGTTATAATATTTATACGATTCTGCTTTCATCTAGTATATTTTCAATTATATATCGGATCCCAGGCCCTTGTTAGTCGATTCATTCTTCCACGCATAAAACTTCGAGAATCATAGATGGCGGCCGATTTTCAGCATGAGGTGAATGTAAAAATGTCGAGTATTGTGATTTCTGTGTTTGTTGATTATTGTTGTTCCCTCTGGGGAATGAATGTTATGAATCAATAAAATGTTTCAATGGGAGTACAAAAGACTCCCCATTTCAAGACAATTTAATTCCTTTTACTGAATATTATAGAAAAATAAATATATATATTTTTTTTCTTTTCAAGCGCAATATAGTGTCCTCACAAGTCATCTTATCTGAACAAACATATTACGATGTATGTCAATGATATAATAGGTAAATGAAGACGAACCTTTTGAATTGCGTGAGTTACCATATTGGAAGCGACTAATTGAAGAACAAAGAACTTTTATTGAGTCATAACATTTATTCCCCAGAGAGAACAAAAATAATCAACAAACACAGAAATCACAATACACGTTATCTATTTATTTATTTTTACATTCACCCCATGCTGAAGTTCTACTGCCATCTTTGATTCTCGAAGATTTATGCGTGGAAGAATGAATTGACGAATAATTTAGGGCCTTGCAGGATCCGATATGTACCTGAAAATATACTAGATAAAGGTAGAATCGTATTATAACATAATGCATTATACAATTATTGCATGCTATAGAGTGGGACATCACGATTTGTCAGCTCGAGACAAGTGGTGTACAACGAGCGCGCAGCGCGAGTTGTACATCACTTGTCGAGAGCTGACAAATCGTGATGTCCCATTCTATAACATTGTTTTATTATACCGAATGTCATATTTGTATAAAACGGGACTTTATAATCATGTGAATGAGGATGATACGGTGAAATAAGCATATCGTGTTCAATACTGCGCGGACCGTTGTTGATTTCAAAACGCCGTGTCAAGATCAACTGTTCGACCTCGGCTTGTTTGTCGACTCAGTCGCATAATTTGGAAGAGTAACGTTCTCGGTGATCCTACGTACCTTTTCAAAAGATGTCGAATTTATTTCATTCAATTATCAAATCACATTCACCAATTTCTATCACCGACGGGCCGTCGTATACACATCAGGCTGACATATACACATCAATCTTCGTTTCGAGGAGAATGTTGGCGCGCGCGCTATGGGAGGCAACTCTAGCTTGGTCCGACAGATGTCGCCGTGGAATAAATGTCATGTCCAAAGTTCTGCCGTGGTACATGACATTTATTCAACGGTAAGGCAAGATATGACTGCATCACCAGTTCATGCAGTAACAATAATTTGCTACAGAATGTATACTGCCCTGATTGAGTTTTAGCTAATATAAATAATTGTGTTTGTATTTCAATGATCTATAGGAACAGGCAAATACTGGACCCCACTCATTGTGTGAATTGGTAAAAGGATAATGGATTAGATTGGCTTGTGGACCTCATGTGAATACCAGTTATCCTCTCCTACAAGGAAAGGAAGTTACACCTGGAGGTGAGGAAATCTTATAATCACTGCATGTCTGAGATAAAACTGTGGTATCCTGTTCATTTCTAAGAGGTGGGATGTCCCACCAGTTGTGGAGAAAGGGGTGCCAAACCAGTTATTTGTAGCTTATTTTGAAAAAAAACACATCTAAAGTGATGTCCCCCAAATTGTTTTGTTGTTATTTACCCGGCATGTTTCAGGGTCAGCCCCTTGACTTACTGTACATTAGGGGTTAAGAGTTTCAAAGTTGTTTCAAATATGTTCCCAGTAACAGATCCATATTGCCTTCTGATGAAATGTTTTATAACACTTTTTTTATTGTCTTTTAAGGTGGCTATGTATGGTAAAACAGGTCCCTGTTGGTACTGCAGTCTTCACGAACAGTGATGATGGAAAAAATCACAAGGTTGTATTTTCTGGAGAAACAGTATGGCAACAAACTTCTCCCAACACAGACCAATGTAGACGCACCTCTCCCAGGCTTTGTGCCACAGGAACTGGCTGAGCGACATAGTGTAAGTTGAAGTAAATTATTCATATCTGTTAGGAGAACATGGAACACATCAGTTCCACATTGCCAAGGTTGGCGGCTGTCCCCCCCATGAAGGGGAATACAGAAATAACTTTTGTACTGCCTAACTGTACCGTGGATGATATCTCAGCTGCTATTTGATCGAAACATGTATCTTCCTTATTAGTTGGTCAAGGAATCTTAACTTACATGAAGATGCTCAAATATCATTCAACTACCCAAAATGAAAGACGCATAACCGATTATTCGTTCGCCTAAATTATGGCCCAAACTCTGTGTCACAATGACATAATTTTAATAAATTCCTGTTGTAACCTGAAAATCATTTGCGATCGAAGCATGTGCTGTACTTACGGTGTACTTACCGGAGTTTCGATGTTAACTTCACACACAAGAGCCCCAGTCGAGGGGAGATAATTGAACGCGAAACCCATGTGCGTTGTGATACACTTTCTGATACTAGATAATATACAGCCCAGTCACACAAAATTGGACTCTTTACGCAACACGTGGTAATGACGAAAATTGGTCACCGGATAACGTATTATGGTATGGCGTCGTCCGTCCGTCCGTCCGTTAACTTTTTCTCGTCAACGCAGCTCGTCCTAGAGTTTTCAGTGGATTCTTCTGAAATTTGGTACACCTGATCGGTACCATGTGTAGATGTGCACGAACTTTTTTCGGCCCGATTCGACGTTTTCTTGAGTTACTACCCTTGATTTTGGTCTGAAATCCTTGTATTTGGCACCTACTGTCTTCGTCAACGCAACTCGTCCCAGAGTTTTCAATGGATTCTTCTGAAATTTGGCATACATGATCGGTACCATGTGTAGATGTGCACAAACTTTTTTCGGCTCGATTCGACATTTTCTTGAGTTACTCCCCTTGATTTTGGTCTGAAATCCTTGTATTTGGCACCTACTGTCTTCGTCAACGCAACTCGTCCCAGAGTTTTCAATGGATTCTTCTGAAATTTGGTACACAAGATCGGTACCATGTGTAGATGTGCACGAACTTTTTTCGGCCCGATTCGCCATTTTCTTGAGTTACTCCCTTGATTTTGTCTGAAATCCTTGTATTTGGAACCTACTGTCACCGTCAACGCAACTCGTCCCAGAGTTTTCAATGGATTCTTCTAAAATTTAGTACACATGGTCGGTACCATGTGTAAATGTGCACGATATTTTTTCGGCCCGATTCGACCTTTTCTTGAGTTACTCCCCTTGATTTTGGTCTGAAATCCTTGTATTTGGCACCTACTGTTTTCGTCAACGCAATTCGTCCCAGAGTTTTCAATGGATTCTTCTAAAATTTGGTACACATGATCGGTATCAGGTGTAAATGTGCACAAACTTTGTTTGGCCCGATTCGAAGTTATCTTGAGTTACTCTCCTTGATTTTGTCTGAAATCCTTGTATTTGGAACCTACTGTCTCCGTCAACGCAACTCGTCCCAGAGTTTTCAATGGATTCTTCTCAAATTTGGTACACATAATCGGTACCATGTGTAAATGTGCATAAATTTTTTTCGGCCCGATTTGACGTTTTCTTGAGTTACTCCCCTTGATTTTGGTCTGAAATCCTAGTATTTGGCATCTACTGTCTTCGTCAACGCAACTCGTCCCAGAGTTTTCAATGGATTCTTCTGAAATTTGGTACACATGATCAGTATCATGTGTAGATGCGCATAAACTTATTTCGAATCAATTTAACGCTTTCTTGAGTTATGCGCCCTTGATTTTAGTCTGGAATACTTTTATTTGGCACCTACAGTCCTCGTCAACGAAACTCGTCCTAGGGGTTTCATTGCATTCTTTTGAAATTAGGTACACATGATTGGTGCCGAGTGCACAAGTGCACAAACTTTTTTCGAGTTGATTCAACAGTTTCTTGAGTTACTCCCTTGATTTTGGTCTGAAATCTTTTATTTGCCACATGCTGTCCTCGTGAATGCAACTCGTCTCAGACTTTTCGATGGATTCTTTTGAAATTTGGTACATATGGTCGGTACCATGTGTAGATGTGCACAAACTGTTTTTGAGCTGATACGACGTTTTCTTCAGTTACTCCCCTTGATTTTATTCGGCCCAATTCATCAGGCTGATGAGCTTACTTTTGCAGCGTATGCTAACAAAAATTTTGTTTTAAAGTTACTGATACATACATAAGCGCTTAACCGGGGGTGGGGGAATATGCACCTCCGCAGAGTAAGAGTAACTGGAGTTCTACTTTCTCCTACAAATACCGCTCCAGGCCCTTATGTTGTTTATCGACTATATTTTTAACGGGCGTATTTTGGGTTCAATTGAACTCTTGTGTTTTTTGCCAGCGGCAACGGCAGCGTCCGAATATCGGATTATTATTACCTACAAAATCAAAATGTCGGCGTAGATAGCAACACCAAGTTTTATTGAATAATCTCCAGTCAAAAACCAATGCATCTGCATAACCTATTTTGATAACCTATAGGTTATGCAGTTCGGAAGTGGGGGAATAAACTATGGGTTACCTAGGGTCAATTTCACATAACCTATTTTCAGGTTAACTAAACTTTTCCAATTGTAGGGCCTGGAAAGCCTCATGCAGGATCATAATGATCCATATCTCGAATACGATCAAACTGCTCACTATGAATCAGGTTTATGTGGCCTTTTCAGATGCACAGCTTCGTATATAAATTTGAAAAAATATTACTTGTTCTTTGGTAGATCTGTATATCTCGAACCCTATGCTGTTAGTTATATGAACGTAAATGGTCTGATCAGTGATGAGAGTGATCTGAATTTATTGTGTTTTGTTTTAGCCAGTTTTGTAGGGGTCAATGTTTGACTGCCATAATCATGGAACTGGAAAATCTGTATGCTCAACCATATTTGTTTCCTGTACTAATTTATTACGATAGCTCGGGCATTCAGAATATACTAATCGTTTTTCATTGTTTGACTTCCAGCTTATGTTTGCAACCAGTTCAAGGGCACACCGTGGTCCAAAGTAAGGACTCAGTTCACTCAGAAATGCCATGATGCAGCAAGGTCAGGTAGAACCCGCCAGAAAACACCAATGAAGATGCATGATCTCCACATGTCAGAAGAACTGATGAACTCTTCTTCAGCTTCACTCTCATCTGCCATGGATTCGTCATCCTCTGACGGTGACAACGACAGTCCTCTAAGGAATGCTAAAGGCCATCCCACAACAGGTGGGAATAGTCCAAGACAGATTTTTTGAAACCTCTGAGGAATGAAAAACCATTCTACTTGACACAGCCTTTCAATGTGCTTCCTATTTTGTGCTCGGGTGTTTTAAGACATTGTACAATATATATTTTATGCTGTTAAAGAATAAAAGGTGAAATACACGTGGATTTTGCTTCTGCTGATGGTTATTTTAGAGGATGGATGATATTGCAGGAGGAATCCGGACATACTAGACAGTCTGTGTAAATGACATGCCCTTTCAGATAGATGCCCCTTCCCACCCCCCACCCCAGGAATTCCGTACAGATGGTGTTTTGTGCACCCTGCCCTGAAATTTTCTCATTTGTGGGGATACTGCAGAGTGGTCTGCCCAATTCATTCCCCACTCCCAAATAACTACCCAGAAAATAACCCATTGTTGGTACATTCTGGGGCGACAACCCCACGCCATCCCCACACGTGGGGATATTGTAGGGTTACTGTGGGATGTTGCCAAACCTCCTTGGGGGGTTTTCTGCCCCATATTGGAATCACTGCCCCGCAGATTCCCCATGTGGGGATGTTGTGGGGTCTTCTGCCCCATGCTGGATGTACTGCCCCGCAGATTTCCCACGTGGGGATGTTGTGGAGTTTTTTGTCCCATGCTGGAAGTACTGCCCCGCAGATTCCCCATGTGGGGATATTGTGGAGTTTTCTGTCCCATGCTGGAATTACTGCCCCGCAGATTCCCCACGTGGGGATGTTGTGGGGTTTTCTGTCCCATGCTGGAAGTACTGCCCCGCAGATTCCCCACGTGGGGATGTTGTGGGGTTTTCTGCCCCGCAGATTCCCCACGTGGGGATATTATTGGGTTTTCTGCCCCGCAGATTCCCCACTTGGGGATATTGTGGGGTTTTCCATCCCATGCTGGAATTACTGCCCCGCAGATTCCCCACGTGGGGATGTTGTGGGGTTTTCTGTCCCATGCTGGAAGTACTGCCCCGCAGATTCCCCACGTGGGGATATTGTGGGCTTTTCTACCCCGCAGATTCCCCACGTGGGGATATTGTGGGGTTTTTGTGTACCATGCTGGACTTACTGCAGGAATATTGTGGGTCGATTCCATACCAGCTTTAAATATAGTTCCCCGCATCATCCCCACATGTAGGGAACACGTGGGGCTGAGGTTGGGATAGTGCGGGGATTTAATTCAGCTAAGCAGCATTAAGAAACTCCTTTTCCATGACTAAGTCCAATGTGGGGATTTTACCAAATCCCTACACATTCCCCACATTGGCTGTCCTACACATTCCCCAAGTGATCCCTACATAGCTTGCCCCACATAAACCCCACAAATTACCCAGCTTATTGGTTTGTAAGGGAGTATAGAGAATAACGGCATCATGGAAGCCCGATATCCCAAGCCCCCATCAGACCTCCGGCGGCAGATAATAAATGTAATAGCAGGTGAATACCGCTAGTGTACCGTATCAGTATTGTTGTTATACATGTCCTAACTCAGGTTCAGCTACCGCATAACCGTTAACTTGAAAACTAAGGAGCTTTCACACGTCCCCTATAGGTCACAAACCACTAACTATTCGCCTTACTTAATATGTAGTAAATTGGCCGAGCATATCTTGAGAAAACTATATTCCCTAATATTCGCCGCCACAAATGACCCACCACACCAGGTAGCCTGGCCTTTCAGCTCAAACATATGGAAAATTCAGCATACATTCCCCACCATTTCTTTCGAGATAAGACCGCCAGAAATAGGGTCATCCCGCCCGACACCATTACGGCAAATTTCGGGGGTGCCAATCAAACTGGCCCCGATTTTTTTTTCGATTAAAATTTGAAAAGGTAGTTTTGATCTATTTTAGAGTCAAATATTATAGAAACATTTCAAAATACGTCACAGACCATTTCTGACCCAGTCAGGTATAATGGCCAATCAATGTTCGCCGGAAGTCAAGCCCTGATAATAATCGTAGACCCAAAAACGTCAATGGAGGTTTGTGACCTATAACACCAGATAAGCAATATTTTATGTCAGCCATCTTGAATTTTGGAAAATCCGAAAATCTCAGGAGGGCTTCTTGACCAAAATTGAATAATAGGCTCAAAGGAAGCCACATGCCAAACATGGCGAATTTATTCGCCCTCTATAGCTACAATAGATTCGCTAAGTCACCTGATTTAAAACGAAATTAGACACGTAGCGACAAGACTCGAATATTTAGAGAAAGCTTGGGTTTGGGATCACAACAAAATTTAGAGGCGCCTGTTCAATGACGTTGATTGAAATTGACACATTTTCCACAGGAAGTAGCCATATGGCTCTATGTCTTATTTCTCGAGAGGAATTGTTTGTCTGTTCTCCCTGATCACAAAGTGTATATGATATATCTAAGGTGGTAAATCATTGCTGGGATAAACTCGGAAACAGTACGGATTTCATCTGATATTTCGAATAAGAGCCTTTTCCTGCATAAATATTTGAACTACTTGATGTACGAGATTGTTTTCTCAATATCAAACAATCATATAATCTTGACTAGAGGACGATTGTCTCATATTTAGTTATATTGATAGTTGGATCTATGTATTACTTCTTTAGAAGAATTGTTTATCTCTTCTCCTTTGTCACAATTTTGTTATGATATATCTAAGGTGGTAAATCGTTGCTGGGATAAACTCGGAAACAGTACGGGTTTTATCTGATATTTCGAATAAGAGACATTTCCTGCATAAATATTTGAACTACTTGATGTACGAGATTGTTTCACCAATATCAAACAAGCATATAATCTTGACTAGAGGACGACTGTCTCATATTTTGATATATTGATAGTTGGCTCTATGTATTAGTTCTTTGGAAGAATTGTTTAGCTCTTCTCCTTTGTGAATTTTGTAAAGAAGACTCAATTTAAATTTCCTTCTGTTTTTAAACATTCCCAGCCCGTACAGTGTTGAGCAATGCCTTTTTCGTAGCCAGATAGTTGGACATTTTCGAGTCTGTTAGCCTCGTCCTGTGCATAATCAACCCGAGCAAGTGAAGGATACTCCAGGTTGGGGGCGAACAAAACATATGTATATATGGGATAAAACTTTCCTGCATATTCGGAATTTTAAGTTTCTCTTGTCTTCCAGCTGCGGAGATTATGCTATTGAGCTTTGATAGCCATTTGCTGTCATTTTCCGGGTTGATTCTGAAGTGGCGATATTATATATGCCATCTTCGTCTTGAACGATTATAAATTCTATTTGGGCATTGTATTATGCCAAGGATGGTAATATAGCATTACTTTCGGCAACGCTAAAAACTGTCTTAAGGTATTTTGTTTAGAGTTTCCGCCTTTATTTGATCTGTTAATTCCATCGTTTCCCATCCATATGCGTTCGCGTCTCCGAACTGCGAAATCTCCCCACTCGAAGAATTAGTATGCATAAAGGAAAAAGATTCTTCCAGTCAAATTTGCGATCTTTACGGGCACGACAGATAGAAATTTCTCACATTTCTGTTAGGTTATTGCAATAAGTTTAACGTACATATCTTTTCATATTATGAAATTTATTTCGTAACTGTTTAAACTTTATCCAACCCGACACTGGAACTAGAACTTGTTTCCGCAATTGATCATGCCTTCTCATTTCTTGACGTAAAGCTGAATCGTACCATGGTTTATCCTTAGGACGTATGGTAACAAACCTCAATGAAATGCACTGTTTTGCTTTTTTCATCAATTGATTAGTGAATAGCTTCGCAGCTTCACCTGTATTGGTGCATAAATTGAGTAGATTTCCCATTGTCTCCAAAATAATCTTGTTGAACGTTTCGTAGTCGGAGCATCTTTGTATATCCACATTTTTCTTTGTTATGCATGTTTTATGTTGTAGTAAACAGACATATCCTCAAATGTAGCTTCGTGATCACTTATAACTCATCTCTTATTAATTTCTCCAAAACCTCGAATATGTAGAGATTCGCTGACAATTACTGAATCCATCATCCGGGTTGGGTCAATCTCTATTTACTATTCCGTAGTGACCAAGATACTAAGCGTTTTAAGCTGAAGTAAATTGAGAGAACAGGATCCCTATGACATTTGCCATTCTATCCGCAATGGAAACCAAATTTCAGATTTGTTTAGGGAGGTGGGGAGGGGAGGAGTGGAGTGGGATAAAGCGGATCAGTATATGAAACCCACCAATAAATAAAGGAATAGTTGTAGCCAGGAATATGTTTTTCGTGTGAGAATAGTTGAGAAAGAAGTATGCTGTATCATATAGCACTTGTCTTGCGTCTTGGTCTTACTATTGTTTCTTATGTACGTATTTTCAATGTCTGGTGGGTATATTTCTATCCTCTTACGGACCTCTCTATAGAGATGTGAGTCATTATTGTCTACTACATGTATTATTCGTGTATCATTGGTAATGGTGCGGATTCCGCCTTCCCCTAGGGCTCTGAAACGGGGAAAAATAGAGAGCTGACACTTTTTGACTTTGCAGCGTATCATATTGGGGTCATTTTGAGGTTCTGAGGACAGAAGTGAGCAAAAACGTTTTTATACGATTATTCGCTAAACTCATCATGCAGTTTTTGCGGAGTTTCTGGTAGAACTTTACCCCAGGATATTGTGCGGTAAGTTTCAGATCCCAGGTCTGGAGGATGACGAAAATATATATCGGGAGAGGGGCAGAATTAGGACCTCCAGACGGCGGTGCATCAAAAGAATACAATTCAATTACCCCGCCACCAGACATCTTTTATGGAACCATTCTGAAGTCGGGAAAAGCCAGCAAGTACCCGGTCTACAGATAATTATGTAGCGTCTTAAGCATGTAGGGAAAAAGGAATAAGGAAATAACTTCAGCGACGTCCAAAAAGGGCATTTTAAGTTGAGAAAACACATCACTGCTGTCACGGAATTCGGTGAGAAGATGATATAGTGAGCTTTATGCTTTCAGTATTGACATATTAGAGGGATTCATTTGCATTGCCTCTACAGTTGTTCAGAGACAACTCGATA
The DNA here is from genome assembly GCA_036873755.1 of Hanleya hanleyi. Taxonomy (NCBI): domain Eukaryota; kingdom Metazoa; phylum Mollusca; class Polyplacophora; order Lepidopleurida; family Hanleyidae; genus Hanleya; species Hanleya hanleyi. The sequence continues at coordinate 139,569 of JAVTVY010038043.1, read as the reverse complement.
TCCGCTGAAGATAGCCGGAATTGCTGAAAGAGGGGAAAGCTAGAACATGTAACACATTTAATTAAACTGCGCTTTTATTAGACCTGGTGGAACAGTGTCTGTCAATAAATGCTGGGGAATTACATGTATCTAGTACTACTACATCTTAGTATCAGTTAGTTTTCATTTCAACCAGACTCTTCTCTAATCGAATGCTCACGGGCGTTCAATTTTGGTATCTGATTTACCACAGTTCCCCAAGTCTGACCCGTGCAGGAAGTATGGGCATCTTGAGAGAAATTAATTTACAGTCTTAAGATTAATCTATCGTTTCGACGCGGATTTGAGGAAATGAAGAAACTGACGGTTTTAAGTAGTTTGATTATAAGAGACAGTGTGCTTTATCATCCTCCGCGTTTCATTACGAACTGTTTGGGTAATACCGTTAAGACAAGACAGAACTACACTCCTAGATTTCCCTTGATATGTTCTGGTTTTAAGTCTGTATGCACTCCGAATATCTTCAGACGGTGCTAATGTCGATGGCATATTCTTTCCACTGATGTCGAAGTGTGCAAGATCGCAATCGAATATTATCCCGAATACGACGATCTCATGTACCCATTTTTTTTAGAAGATTCCAGACAATACGGAAATTAAAATGTTTTTTTACAATTATTTCCCAAAATGTAAGGCAGAAATACAATTTTCTAAATAAATGATAAAATTATGGAGTCATCAGACGTATTTTTGCATAATCTGGAATTTTATATACCTTAATGATTTAACCATATAAGATTATAATCATGAGGCTGATTCTTAAATTTTATTTTTGCTGCGCCCCGCCTCAATCTGTTTTTCTTCTGTTCATGTGTTCTGTAAGCCTATAATTTTGAAACATTGCCCCTCACACAAAGTGTCTAAATGAACCTAACCCGCCCTTTTTATGTGCCCCCCCCGCTGTCATATCAAATATATTTATATTTCGCTTGCATCAGTACAATCAGTTTTGAACTAAGCAAATGATCTTGTACGATTGCTTAGTAAATTGTAGGAGTAAACTAGTTAAAGATAAAATGTCCTATATTTATTGGTAATAAATATACCACTACACAGGTACGTCACGGGAACAGCATGTCATTGGACTGTGTTTCGGTCATATTGCAACCCTCCCCCGAACAATTTTTCTGACCAAATTTTCCAAAATGTTGAACATTTGTTATCCAAATAATAGTAATATGATAAACCCAAAAGATAATCTTACTACTACAACAGAATTCTTCTTTGAACATAATATGGGCGTCATATCCAACATAAGGATTTAACCGTCGTCCACAAAAGAATTTTCGTGTCAGTAATTTAATCGAAAGAGATTTTTCACACGACAGTTGGCTGCAATTCAAAATATGCATAAAATGAGAATAAACAAATGTACAAGATGGAGTCCTGCAAGAGAGAAACAGCCAACACTTTTCAGTGATGACAGAAATCGTGATGTTTTTTTTTTCTTCTCAAAAAGTACCCAGTCTCAAGTACATGTAGATAAAAACAGGTTGCCTGTTTAGCACACACAAGTTTTCCGTCGGTGAAAACATTATGTCCAGAGCGGTACGTTTTCGCCGTAACTGTACCATGGTGGTACAACAGCGGACCGTCGATGATTATGTGTCCGCCACGGTACCGTTATGGTGAAGACGTAGTCACTGCTACAGTACCATACCGCTCTGGACACACTATTTTCATCCGCGGGGAACGTAGGTGTGCAGAATGATTTTGTCCTGTGAAAAGGCCTTTTTCCAACCCCTTGCATGTCGCTCCAATTATTGTGAAAATGGTTTAATTAAAATGGCGGCCCTTATATGGGTACTTTTTGCTCAACTTTCAAGATGATTTTACCTGAAATTACAAGCATGTATTTGCCCCTATTGGGCTTTCCCATGTGATATATGATTTCATGCATATTTATACTTTCCTTCACACGTCATCGTTATAAATGGAATTGAAATCACCAGCGCGTAAAAATCTAAACCATGAAATGATTGGATAAAGCTGGCTTTTGTGATGTGATGAATGTAATCGAGCTTCATGACGCCATGAGCTTGTCTACTTCTCTCTAGCAGGAAACTAAACTATTTTTATGTATATTATGATTTTTTTTTATTTGGTGCTAATGTCTATGGAGTGTGCACGCGGAAATTATTTAATGGACGACGGCTGAATATTGAATGACGGATTAGACGCTTGTATTGTTTGCATACCTTCTGCTGGAAGTACATGTATCATCTGAAATAAATTTTACATGTACCTGACATGTTATTTTCCTCCCCCCTACATATGTTGAGCAAACACAGGAAAAGGTTTCTGAAAAGCCACTCATCTAAATGAGAAATATATTTGTAAAATTGTCACTATAGAAGCATTGCTGACAAAAGTCGGTTTTTTCTATGCAGGCAGAATATTAACCTTTGAGGCATGCGAAGGTACGGAAATGTTAGCCATTTTGCTAAAAACGTAGATATTAACGAACTGTTACATTTCTAAGAGACTAGATTAGTCACGTGTATGATGTATAAAATATGTTTGTCTGTTTGCCTGAATTCAGGGGATTAAGATCCATATGGCAATATTTATTAAAAATACATGAATTGGATTGAATTTCTCGAATTCCTTACATTGAGTTCCAAAAATTGTATTGTATCATGCAATAGCATACCATGCAATTATTACGGTTTTTACAACAGCGTGAACTTTCAACATTAGCATATTACTTTTAGAATAAGAAAGGATTTCGAATGTTCATTCCATCACAATAAAGAATCTGTTCGGCAGTATTCTACTCTTGTCCATTACAGTGGTGAAATGTACATAGCGGAACGGTCGCATTGATAGCTAACCTTGGAAAGTACCTTTGCTTCACGAGATTGTGGATAGTAAAACAAAACAACCTTTGCAATTAAATGCTTCCCTTTATGGGCGTGCGAGCTAACACATGTCTGCATGTTACACGACATGTGAAGACAGACCGTGTTTATCGTATAGAGACTACAGTTGATGTGGTGTTATATAGCGATCCGGAAAGAAAAGCGTTGTATTTTAGGTTCCATTTCCTTGTCTGGCCTCCTCGTCAAGCGAAAAAAATGCGAGGAACATTTGTTTGATCAGCCCTTGTTGATCAGAATCACCGTCAAAGTCAACTGCTTTCGTTTCTAAAATCATTTAAATTCAATGTCTGGTTATATGCAAGGCATCTCGGCTCATCCTTGCCTTGAAAATGTGCAAAATAGAAGAGATTTCTTGTATATTGATCATGTAATGAGGAGAATAGCTCATTCCATATTGAATATACGAAGGGCATAAAAATATATTTTATCAATTGGAAGGAGAGGTAATATTGGAAAGTTGCACTCATTCCATGATATTTAGTAAATACAATTCAATTTCATAGTATAGTTAGGCCATCGGGCATTGGTTTCGGCAAGCCGGTATACACTGTGTAGTGATAATGATAAATTATTTCTATTCTCGGGATAAAAAAAAATTGGTTGCAATTGTTTCAAAATGTAATGAATTATCCTTTTTGCCATTTTCGATGATCAATTGAGGTCGCTATACTAATTAGTTAGTAAAAGACGGAACATTATTATATGACTGGTGATTTTGGTTTAGAAAGACGGAATACCGATTTTTTTTTGTCTACTGCACTGCATGTAACATAAAACTTTCGCAATATTACGGTTCGTATTTGAGCGTGGGCCTTTCAATGATATCCGTTGAATTAAGGCACATCGTCGAATGTTCATTTCAAGGCAGCAAAGACTCTGTCCAGCATTCCTCCGTTCCCATTCTACACTGCAATGTATTTCAACAGACAACAGAATACTGTAAAACGCAACAATTAACACAGTACTGAACTTCGATTCGAATTTGCTTTCTGATTGCGGCTCGACACACAACAATCATACCGTCATACACTCATTCTTTGGAAAGGCAGCCGAGTTAAATTTGACGTCGCACTACATGCCGTTCCGGATGATTTAAGCGTTTCATTGTCTGGCCAACCCCACGAACGAATGCGGTGGAAATGAACATCACTGGGATGGGAATAGACATTCGACAACAAAAGACAACGGCTTCTGCTGAAAGGCCACGCTAAACAAAGAACCGTAGTAAGGGGCAAGAGCCGCATACTGCCAAAAATGTCTTCGTTGCGATGTAATGAACATTCGAAATCCTTTGTCATTATAAAAGTAATATGCTAATGTTGAAAGTTCACGCTGTTGTAAAAACCGTAATACCCATTCGTGGTAACTATTCATAGCAAGATTCCAGTGCCTGTACAGCTAAAAGATGAAAACGCATATTTGTGGATATTCCAACGTAGTGCAGGAGTTTCCTAAGGCAGGTTACTCGAATACACATTGTATTGATTGAGAGGCTTACTGGACGAAACATGTTTTGCCAGTTTGGTGTTTCTGTTCAATCTCCCTTGGCCCATTGTCACCGGTGTCGCTCACAAAGTGCTTGGTCTTGCATGAAGTTGTCTAGTTTGTTACTTGACACACATCTATTATTGGCAACAGAGTACCAAAAGATTCACGCGTTCGGCAGTATTAACAAAACTGTCCCTGGCTGATTCGCTAATTAAATTTGAACGTTTATCTTTCAGCAGGAAGTAGATTACTTCAAGCGCAACAAACTGATAAACTTCTTGACAGGCGCTGACACGTGAAATTTTAAGTTATGCACGCTTATACAAATAAAGTGACGATTTTGTCATTTTCTCTGCTAATTGAAAGCAGTGCTCAGACTTCGCAAATAGTCCCCCGGCGAAGCATGTTAACGAACAGTGAATTGAAACAAAATTTGCAGTTCAATAGAACAAATGCCATACTTGCCGACGATATCACCGGCCTTTGATTATTTGTTGCAGCGAAAGCGGAAAAAATCGAGGAAATAGTGGTCTTTGGCAGAAATGCCGTGTAGGGATTAAACTGATCGGGACTATTTTTTCTTTTTGGTAGCCTGAAGCCTATTTGCCCTACAGTATACGCGAGTTCCTATGTTAGACTGGCATGAACAAAAAATCATTAGAATAGTTCTCATCCAATTTTCATACGAAAGAGTGTATATATATATACATTTTGTCTAATACGATATAATAATTTCAGATCTAAATTACAACAACACGTTTTTTTCTGTATTGACTATTTCTGACAACGCCTAGAAGATTTATTTCTGTTAATATATTCTTTATTTCACATTGTTCTTCTAAATAGATATCATAGGAGTATTTTAAGGCCAAATTGTGAACCCGTTTTACATGGACGATCATGTAGAGAAATATCTAAAACGTAAACTACTCTATTTTCTTACTTTTCCGATTGATAAATATCACGAGTATTCACAATAAAAAGATGAGGTAGGTCACCGGGAAAATGTTTGCCCCGAAAAGCATCTTAAGCTCTTTCTGGAAATTTGCGCCAGGACTATTAAGTAATTCCATGAAAAATATCTGTATTTTTAAAGAAAAAGGTGTTTGCTGAGAATTTGAAATGTCATTTTCTTCAGAATGCCTCAATAATTTTCTGGAACAATGCTAAATCAAAAAATCTTACAAAATTGGCGGTCACTAAGCTTTTCGTCAAGGCAAGTAGAATGACAACACGACTAACCCTGGTTATAAAGCAAAATTACACTGATTTCGCCAAATCAGTTGGCCGGCGTTCCTTCGTTGTGGTCTAATTGCCTTGAAATTTGGAGAACAAATTCTCCAATTCCAAAATCCTTTCGCAACTGTTCTCTTTAAAGTCAGAATATTCTGAACATTGCCTTGAGGACGACGACTGAATAATGAATGTCTGATCGGTAGCCTATACATCAATGTTGTCATGGTGACCTACGTGTAGAGTCTATCGCAGTCTGGGTATATCTCTGAACTCAAGAAACTGAAACTCACCACATTATAAGAGGGTTACTTCATTGACAGATTTTTGAAATATTTTATCTATGCAATTTTCACCGCAGAAACGGGCATCCGGGCATTTGGGCGGCTAATGGCTATGTTGAGCGGCTAGATTTTAACGTCTGGATAATAATAAAGTAAAACGCCCCCCAAAAATCATGTTATTGTTGTATGATGTTCTTAATACGAGGCTACTGACCTCTATTGATCTGTAAAAGTAGTTAGCAATGAAATTAAATTCTATGGCTTGTGTTCCTTTCTTAGTTTTTTTGATTGATGCCTGTTTGGATTTTGGTGACGATATGACCATGTAAATAAGGTAAACGTGTTATCAACACATATTTTCTTCATCAACGACGGTTATAGTATCACCGAATTTTGCATCTCTTGTATTGTCTTTTGTCTGTTGTGTTTTACTCCTAGATATGGCGTTTGTCTGCAGCATTCGAGATTCAGTGTATCAGGCTGGTAGAACACAATATAACAGTAGGCCTAGGCATGAGTGAAGACACGAGGAAATGGTTCAACGGACGACGGCTGAATTTTGAATGACAGACTAGACGGTCGTATGTTGAAAACGTTCAACTTTTTTCAGTGGCGTCATAAAATCACCATGATTTGCCTTGAAAGTAAGGTATGGATTTGACAGTATGCCCTTGCTTTTAATACAGTAAGACGATATAAAAGTATTAACAAGTATCGGACAGCGTTGCTTTGCCTGATAGATGCTGCACTGAACCTAATATTTCCCGATAAAATTTATCACAGCACTTAATAATACCATCATTTGATTATTTGCACGAAGACCAAGGTCAATGGATCTTTCTGCATGAACGGCTTTACCCTAAAAACACAACACAACAGAAAAGTTCTGGAAGACATGTTATGATATATCATTGGTTCCTCCAATAGAGTAACACAATATAATCCGCCGGATTGAATATAATGATCACCGGTGCAATCCATCTTCTTTGCGGTATGTCTATAGCTACACGAGAACTGTCTCGCTTTTTGATTTATATATGATAACTTCGTATATTACTTCTCTAGAAGAGTTGTTTTCTGATCGTCATTGTTATTCTCAGTAAAATGATATATCTAAAGTCATAAAGCATGAGGGATACTATAAATCGGAGAGAGTATCTGTTTTGTCTTATATTCCGAATAAGAGCCTTTCCTGTATAAAGATTTGAATTGTGGAACTGTCTTGAACAGAGACAGGTATATGTCTGACCCTTGATGTACGAGATAGTTTTCTCAAAATCAAACAAGCATATCATCTTGATCTGAGGAAAACACACCTTCGAGGCATGGATACCAAATCGTAAATCTTGATCACCTTTGCTCTTAGTCACAGAATAATTCAGACAATGCAACAAATACATTCTTACGTCGCTTCTATAACACGCTATTAAGTTAATGGTCAACACACAGTGCACATTACAGGTGCACAAAAGCATCAAATCGTGTTTGTGATGAAGACATATAGAACCCTTCTGACTGTATTGACTCGGTGACCCTTCGTTGGCAATTAAAGTAAAGATTCGTAGCCCATTTCGTTTGTCAGATGCTCTTTATTTACGGTGATAAAGTAACCCGCTTTCATCTGGGTTGAAAATGGTCTTGCTTGCGGTGTCAATTACATACTCGGATTTTATCACGTGGAGTAGCCACATATTTGGGCAGTCTTGTACTAAGTTTCATCTATCTTTTTGAGTTATAGTTATTTGTCTGTAAAACGAACGTGGTGAAGATTATTTTTGTTATTTTGATATGAATTTTGTTTACAAAAACAAACTTCTTGTTTGAAAAGCTGAATGCATGCATGAGCAAAACAAGTTCAGTACATTTGTGTTTTCTTGTATTACCCACTGTAATATTGCAACTGATGTGGCTTGATGCTTTTTAATCCTTGGCCTTGCATGAAACTGTACAAATTGTTACTTGACATGCACATTTGCTGTTTAGCCTACAATTCAGGTTGGCTCCTATGTCTGACTGACACGAAACACACGGTTATCAGAACACATGTAGTTTTATAAGAAATTAAGTGCGATTAGTGATTCACCTCTTCAAAGAAATGCAAAGAGACACTATGAAACATGAAAAATGTACAGCACCCTGTCTAAGAGGCATTTCCGGTGAATTTTCTCTGGATAGATTGAACCTTTCCTTCTTCGATCTGCAAACCCTGCTTTCGCTGTGCGATTTCTTTCAATATTACATCAACGGAATATCATGACTTGTAGAAAAAGCTGAAAACATTGAGGCTATTTCACCACCCCCAATATGAATTATTGCATCGCCAATAAGTTAGGAGAGGTTCTATCAATCAATTTTGATCCACAGAAAGATTTTATGAAAAGAAGACATTATTGCGATTGATTTCTGGCCTCAGGGTCTACACAGACGATCGCCAAATCCAAGGTTTATTATTTTGAATAAACCTTTGATTTTTTTCCTTGGCTACGTAGAGAAAACGCTATAAATTCATTCAATCGTGAGAATAATTTCGTGTCTTCTTCCAGGTAAATAAAGGATGCAGAAAGGGCGATTCATCATGGTAACATGGTAAGTTGGTCTAACCGAGATATGACAGGTAAATTATCATGATTAAAATCTTGTTCCTATCCTTGTGATTCATATATTTTTTCGGATTCATATGGGATGGAGGACAGGTAAAGTGTAAAGGGCCCTGATACGCCATATCGATGAGGGGGGACTCAATATGACAGGCTTTAGCCAAGTTTATGAAAATTAAATGAATTTAGATACAAGCGTCTAGTCCGTCATTTCAGCCGTCGTCCATTAAAGAATTTCCTCGTCCATTACAAGTGTCTGGTCCGCCATTCATAATTCAACCGTCATCCATTAAAGAATATCCGCGTCCATAATCCAAAGACCTATTTCATATTTCATATAACAGTATTAGCACCAAATTCAAAAAGACAATTATAGTATACATAAACAGGCTAGTTTCCTACAACAGAGAAGCGGTCAACAGTTTTCAATGATGCCGACAAGACATCATGATGTTCCAAAAATATCACATCCGTATCACTGATCAGTATTCCTATACCATATTATTCGTTGTAAAGTCATCATCTGGAGAATGATGTATCTCAGTCACGCTTTGATTGTGACTGTTCATATGAGCACCATGAGGATCTTTAAGTACATGGGTTTATACGGCCCATAGCCCCGGGTTAATTCAATGATTTAATTCATAAAACAGCATTACCACCAATCTGAAAAAATCATAGTATACATAATTATAAGCTAGGTTCATGCAAGAGAGATGCTGTCCAAAGTTTTAATGGTGTCTTTAAGAAAAAATATCAAATCTATGTCTGATCATATATTTTTTCTAAAACTTTTCGACTTCCAGGTAAAAGTTCAATTTTCACTGCAGAAGCTAAAGCTCTATTGTCAGCTTTAGAAGGTATTGGGTCTATTATAGGACGAAATATGTCATATTCTCAGATTCACTGTCATGCTTTCAAGCGACTGAAATGGAACTTCAACTCACCCACCATCTTGAACATTCTACAATATAACCGTGGATTTCATCAACAGATTGATGTGTTTTGTTGATTGCATAGCCACGTTGGTATCAAAGGAACTACTAAAATTGATGAAATGGCTAAGGCAGATTATGTTGATCCTGTTGGAATCTCATATAGCAATTTTCAGACCCTCTATCTCTGCTTATGTGAGAAAGCTTTTTCAGTCTTTATGGGACGATGTGGATAATAACAAACTTCATGAGTTTCAAAAGACTGTAAGGTATATTCAACTGAGCACCCAGAAACGTTTCGATCAAGCCATGCTCAGGCGATGTAGAATCAGCCATACCCGGATAACTCGCGAAGACTGTAGTTTAGGTTATTTGAGAGAAATAGGTATGTTGTATAAGTTTTTATGTATGTACACGTTTTTGGTGTGTTGTGTTTGTTAATTTTGGATTGCTGGGTTGTTGATTTGTTTTTGTTGGAGTACTTAGCTTTTCGTTAGATCGTCGTTATATAGCAGAAATATTCCTGAACGCGACGTTAAATCTTACTTCTCTCTCTCTCTCTCTCTCCCATATAAGTTTCTTTGTGAAATCATTATCTGGAGAATCTGGGAATAAAGTTTTCCAATCTTGGCTGGAAGTGATACAATATGAAACGTTAGGAAGCATCTCCATAAATCGTTTTTGTCCTTCAATCGAGATTTTTCTTGGTTTTCCCGATAGCATTCGGATTTCTTCAAGGTGTCGAGAAAAGAAAACCCAAGTAGTTTTCAAAATTCGCGATCGATTTTCTCGTTTAACCCTATCTGGCCTGGGGGGGGCCATTATGGCCCCCCTACCAAACTTTCTGCGCTATCTCCGGAACGACAAAAAATGGAGAGTTGAAACTTCTTGACTTTATAGTTTATCATGTTGGGGTCATTTTGAACTTATTTGCATAACCCCCTGAGCAGAGGATCATGGGTAAATTCAAGATGGCGGCCACGTGGGGTACCAGAAAAGTGATGTTTTTGTCATATTTCTTCAAAATTTCTGCTTTTCCGCGATGAAAAGTTGACAAAAACTATTTTATTTCACATCACATTAATATTTACTAATTTATCGTGCAGTTTTTGCGGAGAAATTGCATAAATAAAAAATTCGGAAAATCCCACCGAAAAATCGACCAAAAATGCCGTTTTTGAAAATGACGTCACTGTGACGTCATCAAGGCGGCCATCTTGGATGTTTTTACATTTTCTTGTAGAGCTTGACCCAGGGGTATAGTGTGGTAAGTTTCAGCCTCCTAGCTCCAGGGATAAGAAAAATAATTACGGGGGGCCATTTCGGCTCCCCCCCCCAGGCCTGGACAGGTCCCAAAAAGCCCAGGCCAGATAGGGTTAAGGGACTTCACTAAGGGACCACTAAGTACTTCACATGATGGTGTCCTGATGAAATATCTTATAATAAATTGTGAAGAAACGAATATATGTATATATCTGTAGATGCGGGGGACTTACACCATCTTTCGAGAGAGCAAGGCAATGTATATTGAGAGCAAGAATTAGATAATGAATGGGGCCGTCTGAGGCCAAATTAATGATGCTATACTTTATCTGTGGTGGTAGTTGCATAGTTTTATCTGGTTTCAGCGAAAATGGTTCATTCAGCATCATGATTTTCTCCAGTATTAATGAAATTAATTTACATAATCTCATATATCGTCATGACATGAAACCCCGCACTTTTATCCATAAATACTCGTATTTCATATTGGAATGATATTTAAGAGATTTACGATTGGAGTGAAATTGGCATTTTTCAAAAATGTTTCAATTTGTTGTATTTCTTCTCTCCCGGGGCTTATCAAAGACGACAGTTAAACGCTTTGGCTTTTATAGCAAAACTCTTGACCCGAGATAAGCGTAAAGCGGTATCAATTTACCTACGTTTGTTGGGTATTTGATTTATGTTACTTTTATAAGGGGGTATTTTCTCTCTCAGATAAGAAAACGTTTTCTATGCGAAACAACCAAACAAACAATACAGTAGGATTCTATACAACATTTCATATACCGTAATAGAGTTACTGAAATAGAAAATATAAATAAATAGCGCGAGTGGTTCATTGTTTATACAAATACTATATTTATAATTATTGCTGAGTGAATTTTGAAGAAAAAAACCCACTTGTATTGTATATAAATGCATATATATATGTATATATAGGTAGAAAACACTATAACATCGTGATATATTATGACGAACTGGAGAACGACTTTTGCGTCAAATGGTTCCCCTCTTATGGGAACAGCATGTAAGGCTCCTTATGCATTTGGATTGATGTGTATGTCTGCTTTCATGTTTTTGCTCCAATGATATTCCATCTGTAACATTTTTTGTTCATCTTCTGAGTTAATTTTGAAGAATGAATCGATCTGAAATGTAACAGACATATGCTGCGGACATGAAGCTGTATGATTGCATTACGTTTAAATATATGTATTCAGGTGTTTCTATCTTTTGTCAGGGTAAGATATCGTATCACCCGTTTCCCCATTGTTTTTAACCTTTACAAAGTATTTTTAGTCGCATCACTCGTCAGATTTTGTTGAGTTTATAATGGACGTTACTGAAGTGGAAAGACAATTCCATTAGTATATGATCAAAAAACTTACATATATATTATCTTCAAATTTTGTTCTTATTTTGTTGATCGATGTTGAGTGGCTGATTTTAGCCCGTGTTGCAGAAAAAGGGAGATAACAGTTCAGATATACAGTCAACCGAAGAAATGAACGTCCAGCTCAGTTAAATTCCATTGGAATTCATAATATGGAAATATTCAGAATTTTGAAAGTCGTAAATCATGCATGAGATCCACAAAGCATGACACGGAGAAGCAACAACAACAACAACAACAACAACAACAACAGTAATGGCAACATTGCTCAGATGCAGTGAGACAGACACCATGTCAACAGCCACAGCCAAGCAATAGCAAGTCTCTCAACGGTGTGGAATCGTCTCCACAACCACCTCAACTATACACGCCTCACCGCCGATCGTATCAGCAAATACGTGACAACATTGACATGCTTCCCAGTAACAGACCAGGAACGCATTCTTTATAGGGAAACAAAAGAAGAAAATGCAGGGAAGATCAATCCCCACAACGCCCGAACTAAAGATAATAAACACGTCATTTGGTCGAGTGTGTTATCAGAGTGAGACATTTCTCTTTTGTGTAAAAGTTTGAAATTTACACCGACTCCAAATTCAAACGAAACTGAATTTAATAGCGACAATACCAGTTTTTTCCAAATAAAATCTCATTCTTTGGTAGGGGACCCATACTCCATGAAGAGGACGTAATAGCTTTTTGGATACCAATCACCCAATTGCAGAAACAAACAGTAGACGAATTCTCACAAATCTGAACACCGTGCTGGCCTCATTACGCGATGGCAGTGATGGCATTGTCGAAAAGGACTCAGCCATAGTTGTAATGGATACAAACCATTGTGAAGGGAAGATTGGCATGTGTGATTGTCGTTAAGAATATTTACAATGTATTACTGACAATGTGGACAAACAAAATAGCAATAAGACGGACAACATAGCCAGAACTCATGGAAATGAAACAACCAAGCTTTACGCCTCAAATTTAAATCTCAGGCCAACCAAATATACGATATATTCAATATCCATAAATCTGCAGCTATAGTTGATCATGAGGCAGTTTAAAAAAATACATGTATCCAGTGTTTCGATCCGTTCGATCTAACATCGTTCTATTATAGCTGGACCTATTTACCCCACAAGCAGATTGAGTAATCCAGTAACTCCTAAAACCATTCAGATAAATTTATCCCTCTTATGTTAGGGATGACATTGATTTTTTAAACCATATTCCAGAAGGAATTCGACATGTCCTGCGGTTTTGATGTATAGTATCTATACAGCAATATTTCTCATAAATTAGGGATTAAATCCTTTAAATATTGGCGCGGCAACTTTCGTTACCAAAATGATGAACGTTCCTCTAAAGAGTTTCTCTTTGCCATAAGAAAAGTCCTAAAAAAGAACGCCCCCAATTTGGCGTAAAAATTATAATTAAAAGCTATGGGCACGAAGTTTGCGCCAACGTACGTTACGTATTTGGATACAAATGTACAAGAATGTTGAAACTTTTTTGCAGACAAAAGAGAATTTACTCAAACCCTTCAAATATTTATTTGGACCATTGATTTCTCATTTGAGATACCAAACTGATCTTCAAAATGACTTATATGCAAATATTCAATTCCTCGTGGAGCAAGTGGAGAAGAATTAACAGTCCTTGACATTCTCGTGGAACGGCAAGATAAGATCATCAAAGATATTTAATACAAGCCTACATATACAAAGCAGTCCTTTTTCATTTAAGGCATGCCACCCACGGTGTACCATATAAAACCTATGCAGTTACCATAAGTCATCATTCTTTTTTTTCTCAAGCTGTGTGAACCCGATAAGATAACGACTTTACTGAGCATCCACGTCACATCATGTTTTATAATCAGCTTAGGCAGAATAGGCGAAATAGCTGGCGTTGGTGGAGTTTTATGGCGTCTATGGCTCTCTTTCCAGCAGATTTCATGATTGTCTTGCGCTATCAACAGGAATGTTCTTCTTTCATGACGCATGACACTTGTTGTGAAGAAGTGTCGATCCGGAAAACAGCAGCACTTCACGCGTATAGGCGTGCAAAACTTATACTCCCGAAAGAGTATTAGTTTTCCATATGACCCAAGAGGAACTTTTATAGATGGAATATATATGGAGGAGAATATGGAGTAATGCGAACAAATGTGAGCATGTTACCATTCAGAATTGCTTGCGCCAAACATCTCGAGCAAGGTGTCATGTCTTTTCACTTTTCTTTTGCGTGATGGTTTTAATTTTCCTTTTTCGTACTCTTCTTGAATTCTGTACACCTATGACGTTCTCGTATAGATTTTTCATGGTTAGAAAGACGTCAAATAGTGCTTTTTAGTTTTGTTTCCGTATTCGAAAATTCAACAAACTCACCGCCCGATATCCTAAGCTGACCATTTTTCTCTTCTTATTTCGCACAAATACTCAGTACATTCTGTAATATTTTAGGCGAATTTTTTACCACACGCTCCCATTTAGGATATATTCCAAATGTGACATTACTCTCTCAAATCATTTTGATATATTCTTCTTCTATTTCCCGTTAATACCTGACAAATTCATTATATGGCACTCTTCCGTTTATGTGCGTATAGAAGAATAGATGCGACTAGTATTCAAATCTCAGCTCACACATACACTATTTTCTATTTATGAATGATTGCACCTTTCGTCATTTAAGTTAGCTGTCGTTCTGGCAATGAGATATGAATGTCGACTGTTTCAACCTTTACGTCTGTTGCTCAATGTATGTTGGCCGATTGCGCGGGCGTTATACCGTCAAGATGTTTGCCTTTATTTTGAAAAAAATATCCAGCACAGCCAGGTGATTAGATCCCACATGTTTTCTATTTATAATTGATGAATTATTTACTGTATACCATGTATATGCCGCATAAATATCAAGAAGATAGTATCCAACCCCCGTCGACATACAAAGGTGTGTGTATTTCTATCTTCAGTTTCAGTCCTCTAAGTGACAAATAAAAGGAAATTACTCTATCTGGTTTTACTTCCGATCAAGGTCCGGTAACCAATCGGATAAAAGAGACCGAGGTACAGTACTCAGTATATCACTGTCGATGAAAAAAAAAGCTTCAAATTAGGGCATTTCCATTTTAGTGTAACACGTGCCACTTAATTGGCAAGAATAGACACTGCATCATGTCTTTAAAAGGCGAATGGAATTTCTTCAAGTTTGAAGCTTATTCTCGGGATAGAAGGGTAGGCTACATTAGAAAAATACAATAATTAACAAAAGGGTGTAAGGGTGTATCGCCTGTGAGAGCATACGCGTTGACTGGCATAAACACGCGAACAATATACGAAAGACATCCGAGAGCAAAATGATGAATGGCTAAAATTACAACACATATAAGGGAAGTGGGAAGAGGTGCCGACATACTGACAGAGCCACATGACTTCACAGTACAGTCTTCCGGTTAACCTATGCTAAAGCACATACCAAGAATCTAACGATTCGTGATATGTGTTGTATCTCAGGTACGCTTTTATTGTACCTGTTCATTTGGCAACATGGATGATATGACCACACGGCCCCTGGCACCGGCATAAGCGGTATTAGATACAAATCTAGAGAGCTATGATGGAAATGCTCTGACTCGTATATTGGTAATTGGTGAGCTGTTTCGCTGTGACAACTCGTATACTGGGGATTGGTGAGCTGTATCGTCGTCAGATGAAAAAGACGGCATGTAACACAAAAGACTAGACTGTAATGCCCGATGTCGACCCAGCATCAACTTCCCACAAATGCCAACATATATCAAAGACCAAAAGGTCTGTACCAAAAAGACGTGAATTGGTCATTATCGGCTCGAACTAAGCACGGGTATATCCAACAAACGATTGCTGAGTTATGACAGTTTGTTGTCTTATGATGGATGAAAACATTGACGTAGGTCAGGCGATCAGGCAGGCCAGGAACAGTAACATGAAAAACAGTTGTTGATGATCATGACGATGATCATACCATGTTTGAATTCCCGATAGGAACATCTGGTGCGTTTCTGAGAGAATCGCATGCAATGTATGTTTTTGTCTTATGAGCATCATGCTGTCGATCTAGTCGATCACATGAAATGGCAATAACTTCGTTTACAGATTCAATTTCCAGGGTTCTACACGGGCCAGATTTGAGTCTAGCTATGAAATACATATGGCAAATAAATGTATAAAATATAGAAATAGAATCGTCCATATACCCGCTCTAAGTCCACAAACGAATTATGTCTGTCTTACCTAAAACAACTCTGTACTCTATTCAAACATTTGATTTGGTTCAATATGAAATATGTGAATCTTTCTGCGAGGAACAAAAACATTTAAACAACTCAATTATGGGTTCATATTGAAGAAAATCGTGACAATGGTTCTGGATGGAAACGAGCTTGTTCTTGGTTTCACTGGTGTCGCGAAAAGATTCAATATTCCGCAAATAAACAGTGTTCACCACAAGGGAATGTCAAAAATTATCCGCCTTAGGGTGAATATCTGGCACTTAGAGAGATGCGGCTTACACTGCCGTCATATGACAAAAGGAAGCAAGTAACAAAATAATCATTTCGATATTTTGATGGGAAATACATTTGAATAATGCCCTTCCGATCCAATAATCACAGCTTGAAAGGATTCTAAAACTTAAATACAGGGCAGTTGTAGGTTTTCACTGGTATATGAAATAATATATATTTATCAGGATAAGTATCTTCGACGGCACTTGCATCCTTCTGTCGCTGTATTTCAAGCTCTTGACTTGAGTGATAAGTCAATGGCAAAAGGAAGTAAATCCATGAAATAGGCATGCATTTCTTTTTAGTATCATTTTGAATACTCTACACTGTTTTGCAATATGCTCAGAGTTAACCCTATCTGACGGGCGGTATCTGGGTAGTTCTCAGGGAGGAGGGAGGGGAAACCGTCTATATTTAATATTTGGACTTTGTAGACAAAATCCCAATATAATGTTGGATATCTTTGGGTCTGAATCTCGGACTAAATTTAACCATGACACACGTATTTTTTTTTCAAGAAACTTGAAGCATTTCCCACCGTTTGATCACAATTTACTGTGCAGTATCCATTAGATTTACCTAAATTTATACTAGCGAAATACGATAAACAACACAGATGAATTCATTCAGGTCCCAGTTTTCAACACTCAACCGGCGTTTGCATACAGGTTGATTCAGTTCGGATATATTTCACAAACATTCAGATAAAACAGCAATAATTCTGACGTCTTAAATAGATAACTTAGTTTTCGCGTAATGACTGGAAAACTGACGAAAATGTTAGTTTATCCATTTCAATGTGATGTAGCCATGATGCACTGAACGACTTCATCAGCAGTTACAGTAGGCGGAAGATGATCCGTCTGTGTCGGTCGCTGCCATTGGCCAAATGACTTGCTTCCTTTTGTTTCTGAAATCCAAGTGATTCTGATGCCTTGCTTCCTTTTGCCATTTCATTACAGCGGAAAAGGAAAGCGTATTCACCACAAGGTTATGCCAACATGTGTGACTTACTTCCCTCTGTTCAACCAAGTAGATATCTCATTTTTTTTTTACCAAATGTCACTTGCTTCCTTTTGTCATATGACGGCAGTACAGGTATATAATTCTGCAATTTCATGTAATCGGCAGCACTGGGAATAGAGCAGCGAGGTAAGGCAATACTAAGATAATGAATATGGCATTCTTCAATTATTAATATATACTGTATATTACTAATAATTCCTTGAAACTCAAACGGAGAGATCCTTAATACTGCAATAAGGTTAGTCTCGGTACTTGAGACTAACCAGGACTAGGCAACAAATGTTCATGAGGTGATTTGGGGACTGGTGGATATAACCAGCACGAATTCATGCGTTGGATCCAATATTATGTGGTAGGCAGCCGTTATTCATTCAGAACTTACATACAAATGACCGAAACACATTCTCTAAATAAAGTGCCACCGTCAAATCTAAGTTGAATTCCATGCCACTAAGATCTCACAGTGAAACATTCTTATCGACTTACAGATTTTAAGGTTGTAGGAGATTCCTTTTATCGAGAAACTATTTGAGAAAATCTCTTTAATCCGGTGAAAGAAGACCGTATGAACGCGACGCTAAACCTTATCTCTCTCTCTCTCTCTCTCTCTCTCTCTCTAAACAGAAATAACAAAGCTTTAATAAAATCAAGCCAGCTTAATTCTTTCACTCTTGCCGACAAGACGCATGATGCTTTGACATTCAGATGCGTATCATTGATAGTAGGGTATTATCCAACATAATTTCCAAATAGGCAGATGATTATCATGTACTTTGGATGAGTTTATTCACAGTTCGCTATTTCACCGCCGAACGGGTTTCTGTGGCAGTTTTGCTGCTATTCACAACAAAGAATGCCCAACCATACACGATCAAGATATCCATCGGACCGTTCGAACGTTGTGTATATAGGCTGCCCATATCTTAACCCCGTTTGGCGGTGAAATAGCGGTGCAGGTTTATACGCATATAGCTTAAGAATAGGAAAAAAGGCACTCGACAATTACTCAGTCATATCACGACTCCAAATACAGAGCCCGGTGTGGATAATATACAGCAGAGTAACGTTAAAAGCAAGTAAATGTTTGAATAGGTTTATCACTCTTTAAACTAGAGTAATGTTGGCAAGGAACTTGACTTGCAGATGATATGACGGTGCTGTGTTATATTCATACGCGATAAGATGTAGAGGGAATTCTGAGTTAGAAAAAGACAGCACATGCTGCCTAACAACTCGAATTGGAGATGTTGTAGTGCTGACTTGATAGCGCTATTATAGCATCGTTCTTGAATATTTTTATCTAATGCCGCTCAAGCCGGGTCTATCTGCGTTTTGGTCGTGTCATTCAAGGTTCTACACATCATGAGCTACAGTAAAAGCGTCGCGGAGACAAATCATCGCAGGAATCAGTTTTGGTTCTCTGGATGCATTTAGATATGATGCCGTAAAAACACTGACATGTAGGGTCAGGTGACTACTTGTCAGTATGCCGGCAAATTTTCCCATCACCGTCCTATGTTGCGTTTCAGCATACAAGATGCTATAGCTACAATACGGCATCTTAAGTTGAGGAAAGGCACGAATACTGTTACGGGGTTCGAACCGGAGATGATTTAGTAGGCAGTATACTTTTAGTCTTGACATATACGAGGCATGCATTTACATTGACTCTGTAATTGTTCAGAGACAGATCAATAACCGTGAAAGATAACCAGAATGTCAACTGCTGCAAGGAAGAATCCCAGAAATGTAACACATTTAATTAAACCAAGATTGTATTAGACCTAGCTAGTAGGACATTCCCTGTCGATGTATGTGTCTACAGGGTCTTATCCAGCCAGACTAATCTGATTGAACGCTCACGGGTCTTCAACTTTGCTATCGGGATTACCAAAGTGCCCCGAAGTCAGACTGGTGTTGAAATTATGGGATATTTGAAAGAATTGCTTTACCAGAAATCTTTAGATCAATCTGATAATTTCAAGACGGCGTCATATAAATTAAGAAGTACGGATTTTGTTCTTACTTGATGGCTGGGGGCATCGGCTATTAGGTAGATGGATTATAAGAGACCGAGTGATTTATGACAAAATGAACTGTTTAAGGAATACCGTCAAGAAAAGCTACAACTAGACTCATCGATATCTTTTGATATGCTCTGATTTTAGGTCTCTATGAATTTAGAATTCTTCGAGCTGATCCCAAATGGGACGTCTTTCAATACCCCGGAACATAACAATTGCAAAAAAGTCTTATGGACCCTTCCAGACAATTTGGAAAATAAAATGTCTTTTTTTTAATGATAATTCGACGAGGTAGTGTAGATCTTCAATGTTAGGGATCGGCCGGAATATTTTTGCAAACAAGTGACCTGTTTTTTTTATACTTTAATGATTTAACCCTACTCGGATTATTTTGGATCGCCATGAAATATATCTGTATTTTCAGAGAAAAAACCCCACATGTTTATTAAGAAGTTAAAATATCATTGACTTCAGAAAGCCTTAATAGTTTTCTGGAATAATGTTTAATCCAAAAATGTAATACAATCTGACGGTCATTAGGCTTTTCTTTGAGACAACTTGACCTACTCTGCTTATAAAAACTAAAAGACAAAATTACCCTTTTCGACAAATCGGTTCGCCTTCGTGGCGGACTAATTGCCTTGACATTTGGAGGATACATTCTCCACTTCAGAAATTCTTTCACAACTGTTCCTTTTAAAGTCGGAATTCTCTTTTTCTATTCGTCTTCATCTCCATATTCCTATTTGGTACGTGTAGATGCGCCCAAATATGTGTGGTATAGGCACATTCGCCTTTACATCATATTCAATAATGGGACTCAATTTACGCGCGATGCGCCTGGCTGAAGCGGGTCGCACAGCATA
The DNA here is from genome assembly GCA_036873755.1 of Hanleya hanleyi. Classification (NCBI taxonomy): domain Eukaryota; kingdom Metazoa; phylum Mollusca; class Polyplacophora; order Lepidopleurida; family Hanleyidae; genus Hanleya; species Hanleya hanleyi. Next base: position 118,987 of record JAVTVY010038043.1, on the reverse strand, counting down.
GCTGTTAATTCATTATCAATGTGCTAGGCTGTAGCATACACCGCCAGAAACGACTTTTCCTCAAGGTTTGAAGGCCTGGGAGACTATCATGATATATCACCAGGCTGTTTAACTTTATAGAACAAATATACCCAGAGTTTTACTTCAGCGTGAGAGCAGGCACCTTGATAACTTCTATAGATTTTGACTGAATCCATCCCAAAACCAGGCGACATGCCGTTCTGTCCGAAATTAGTATGAAATTGGATGGGCCAAATATGTCATTTTGGAAATAGAAATCGAACCAACATGACATTCTTGTATGGGAACATTTTGTTATGTCATTCCTCCGTGCTGTACCTAAAACACCAGGGCACGGCACCTTCAACTTCTTACAGAGGAAAGTTTTTGAAAGCCCACTTCGACTCCCGTGAAATGTTAAGTTTAACACAGCTCTCCACGCATTTAAGACTTTCGCACTCACCCACTGCGCCACACCTGCGGACTGTTGCATCTGCTGCCATTGAGATAAGAGATAAGGTCGGAAATCAGATGGATTGAAGGAAAAGGAGTTTTCATTTTGGACGTGGAAATTGTTTTGTGAACGACGATTGAATTGTTATATTTGAATCTGACGCCGACACATTAAATTGGTCTTGGTGATGTAGAGCCTATGGCAGTCTGGGGCGTACTTATGAGGAGTAACCACCACGTTATATCTTGGAATAATGCTCTAGCCGAAAATGTAAAGAAGTCTTAAGACGGCTTCTCTGGTGTGATATTATAAAATAACCCCCTTTGCAAGCTGATTTTGGAATATTTCTAATATGGAATTTGATGGATTAGAAAAATAGGGAGACCGCGTGCCCTTTCTATACTACTCATCGCGCACTACTCATCGCGTATGCGCAGTTGACCCATTCTACTGTAGGGTGCAAGCCTGGTCCATGGAATCTCAGGTAGTGGAAACCTCAGATCTCTCGCCCCACCCTATCCCGCGCCACACCTATGCGACCCGCGTGCCCTTTCTATACTACTCATTGCGCATGCGCAGTCGACCCATTCTACTGTAGGGTGCAAGCCTGGCCCACGGAATCTGAGGTAGTGGAAACCCCAGGTCTCTCGCCCCACCCTATCCCGCGCCACACCTATGCGACCCGCGTGCCCTTTCTATACTACTCATCGCGCACTACTCATCGCGCAGGCGCAGTCGACCCATTCTACTGTAGGGTGCAAACCTGGTAGTGAAAACTCCAGGTCTCTCGCCCCACCCTATCCCGTGCCACACCTATGCGACCCGCTGTGCAGTGAGTAAAGCGGAGTGGGAGGAAGAGGAGTAGGAGGAGTCGGACACGCCACGGATTAGACTAGGTAGATGAATGTCTGATGGAAAATAAAACGATTATGAACACATATCATACGCATGCAAGGGAAAACATTTTGAAGCGCAAAAGCATTAAAGTTCACTGGGGTAAACATCCTTTCCGCATCGCAGTACGAAATATTAATATAGACATGAATTGAATAAAAACAAGTTGGCTATTAAAATGCAAGACAGAGACGCTCCTCAGCTTTGAAGGAGGACGCCATCCCGTCACGACGTTTCTTAAAACACAATCACGGGTGTGAGAAGGGCAATATGTTGTTTGCATTTCCTAATATGATGAAAGATATCTTATGCTGGATGGAATCCGTCTTTGCAGTTAATATCTCGGTGACTAGCTATCTGAGAATTGCCACTGTGATATATTGATGGTTGGCTCCGTATTCTCTACAGAATGTTATACATGTACGGTTGAGATTTTCACTGATACTTTTTACGAGATTGAGAAATGCCATCAACGTAACTAAAATTTGACGAATAGCCATTCCTGCATATAAAACGCAGGTTGTAGTATTCTCTTAAACGGAGTCAGAGCTGTTTGAATTTATGTATGGGAGAGTTCCTGAAAATCAAAACAAGCATGAAAAATATCCATGGTTCTACAACGCCCTCGCAAATACCATCTTGCGAAATGAAACTAAACAACACCTCGGTGTACCATCAATGGCGGTATGATACTTTTTTATACACGTAGTAAATAAAATGGTCAATGGTCACTGAATAGTGACCATATGGGGTAAATCCAGAGGACTATATGAATCTCCTTGATGAAAATTGGTTTGTTCATGATCCAAAAATCCATACAATCTGTTAATTCGCTTCATGCAATCAAATTCATTAACTTTATTCTAGGCCCAGCACACATACCCGAACATATGAATCTGAGGTCCATGTGGAGCACAAATGAAAAGTCACACTGTATAAAGACTAGTGCTAAAAATGGTGTATATCAAGTAAATATTTCATCAATATGGTTACAAATATTTTACTGTACATACACGTCGTGTAATCTATTCAATTTTAGTACTGTCTATTATGCATAATTTGTTATCAATGTCATCTGATCTATAAAGGCATGCACATATAACCTTTTATCCCAGTGTCTTCTAAGCCGTGAGAGAAATAACTGACCGGTCGAGAGAATGTCTTTAATGATATCGTTTTAGAGTAATTTAAACGACTCATGAAATGAAATACAGGATTGTGAATTACTGAAGCACAACTGAGAAGTTGAAAAAGGAACATATTACATTAGTATCTCATATTTGGAATAGCTAAGGAAGAGTTTCAGTTGTGATAACTAACATTTAACTAGCAGACTGAGTATACATCGGTGCACAGAATGTTTGAAAAGGTTTTAATTTGACTTCTATAGTGAAAATGTGCAAAAGCGTACTTCCCTGAACATAAATGCGTATTAAGTTATCTAACCCTAACTGACTTTAGGACCTCTCCGAGCCTGGAGATGGGGGTGACATTTCACCCCACACCTCACGCCCTTTAATAGTTTTCTTACCACTCGATCTAGGAAGCTGAAAATGACCACACCATACCTTTGGGCGTAAAATCCAAGATGGTCGCGGCGATGACATCACAGTGACATAATTAAAACAAATATATTTTGGTCGATTATTTTCCATTTTTTTTTATTTACCTGCTTTTTTCGCAAAATCTTTATGATAAATTAGTGAATAATAATCTGATGTGAAATAAAATGTTTTCCCAGATCCTTCCTCGCAGAAAAGCAGGGGAAAATGAAGATGAAGAAAATGACGAAGACAACACGTTTCTGGTACCCACATGACGATCTAGTGGCGTTATGCAAATAGACTACAAAGTCACAGAGTGTCAGCTCTATGAAGACACAACGTAGTTTATTATAAAGTGATCTCCATGATTTTCCTGGAGATTGAGGCATGGATTCTTGCTTACCGTAATACGAAGAAATGTAACATGATGTTCCCTGAGAGCAAGGAGAGGACAACGCTGCTTTCGCTGATAGATGCCAAAGTGAGGCTAAAATATCCCGATGCAATCTATCTTAGAATATCACGATTTGTTCAATTGAACGAGGACTGCACTGTAAACTGTTAGGTCTCCGACCTGTTGACCTGCGAAAATCTAGGTTGTGTTTATTCATTTTTGTAATTGTATACCTGATTGGACGTTGGTATGGGAATACGGTATTTCTATTATAGACGAGGAAATTTATAATTAATCGCAAAATAACACGGCATGAAATCGGTCCATCTAAATGCTTTGTTACACTGACTGAATTCATTTTTCCAAAGTATCAAGTAAATCCTACTAGACGAGATGGGCTGAAATATACAGTGATGTACTGGCCTGGGGGATCTGACATGCTCACCTCCCCCCCCCCCCTAATATTTCTTACCCCTTGAGATAGGGACTGAAACTTACAATGCTATACCCTTTGGTCAACCTCTATTACAAAATGTAACATAAAATCCAGTATGGCCACTTTCATGGTGTCACAGTGATGTCATCTTCAAAACAGGCATTTTTGGGTCAGATTTTTCTATTTTTTATTTATGTATTTCTTTGCAAACGGCACGATAAATTAGTAAGTAATAGTCTGATGTGAAATAAAAAAGAATTTGCCCAATTTTCCTCGAAGAAAGGCAGGAATTTAGAAGAAAAAATGAATAAAACATCACTTTTCTACTGTCCCACATGGCCGCCATCTTGAATTTTCCCACGATAGGGGGGTTAGGCAAATAGGCTCAAAATGACCCTAATATGATAAACTTGCGGAGATAGGCGAGAAAGTTTGCCTCTCCAGACCAGATAGGGTTAAAAAGCTATGTTTTTGCTTCTAATATAGTAGCACGATATATTCTCCGTAAGGCGTACCATGTGGTATATCGCGGACAGATGGCGGATTTGATATAATATTTACCGGGGCAATCTATCTTTTCTGTTGATAGGTGTATCGCAACATTCTAGGTATGCCTGATCTTTTGATAAATTAATAGCTGACTATATATTTTCTCTTTGGAAGAGTTCCCTTGATGTTTTTTTTCCGTAAAACGTAATTTATATCTGAGAATCTAACGTAATAAAGCATTGTACTACCCCAAAATCGGAAAGAGTATGAGTTTTATCTAAAATTTCGAATTCGAGCTTTTTCAAAATGAAGCTTCGAACTGTCTTGAACGGAGACAGGACTACAACCCCATTGATTTACGAGACAGTTCTCTTAAAATCAAATATGCACATAATCTTGATGTGAAAATTATTGTATATATATATGCGGAGATGAAAACAAAAGTCTTGCAGATATAAACAAATCTGATACTTCTTGTTGATCAAACGTTACAACAAATGTCAAATGTTTCAATTTTGAGCAAGAAGGAAAATTATACAAATGTGAAATTCGGATTCCACAATACGACTTCTTTCTAGTTTACACCATCAGATAACAGAAACGCATTGGGTACGTATGTCATACAGGCCAGCTCCCCTACAAGAACGAAATGTTTATTGCTACATGATGCAATCCATCTGATCCGTGGCTAGCGACTATTTAAACGCCATGTGTTGTTTGGTCGTCACGTGGTGTTCAAATAAACAATCACAGTCAAGGCGTGACTCAGATACAACATTAAGGAAACAATTGTTTTTGGTATCAGAGACGGCTCTGACGATCGTAGCTTTTCTTTATATGTAGTTTTAGTTCTTATGCCTGCTTGGAGTTTGGGGCTAATTGTGTTTTATAATCTATGTCGTTCCGTTGTGGACCAGGGCCGTCTCCATGGATGAGAATCGGCTGTTGAATGTCAGATTTTATATATGCTGGAAAATATCGGTCAAAATGACAAAAAATCATCCAGAAGTAAACCACATGGCCAGCTTCATGGTGTATTCCATGCCACGAAGATCTCACAGTGAAACATATTCTTATTGACTGTATAGATTTTAACATTGTAAGAGATTCTTTTTATGGAGCGACTACTTTGGAAGATTTTTAGTCGGGTGAGGGAGACTGTGTCTTGGGTTATTTGAGAGAAATCGGTTTGTTGGATAAGTTTTAATGTGTGTATGCTTTAATGTGTTGGATTACTAAGTTATTGGCTTGAGTACTTAGAATTTTGTTTGATCGTCAATATATAGCTGAAATATTGCTGAACGCGACGTTAAACCTTAACTCTCTCTCTTTTTCTCTTTCATAAATCAGTAGGTTCAAACAAAAGTTCAGTTTGGACAGTCAAAGCCTCCCTGAAATAAATGTTGAGATTTCATTTCTTACAGCCAATATATTACTACAACATAATGAAACAGGCTATCAATCCTTTCCTTTGCCAGCCAATAAGCTTACGCTGGTACGCTATCTCAGTTATTCTCAGCCAAATCACCAGACAGGTACAGGTGTTAACTTTAATGATGAAACTAGGCTCTCCATATTTGTCACATTTCTCTTTATATCATATAGTGCGAGTCATTTATCGTAGGAGATGAAATATCTTTTCCTAGCGATATTTTTTCCAGCCTACGCTGCTTCGGCTGTATGATATTTCTCATCAGCTACAAACATTAATTTTGTAATGATATATCTGAGGGATCAGCTATGTGTTCGACATACGCGTAACCCACGATATTGGCGAATGAAAAATGTGTAAATGTCTCGTCTGTGTAAAATGTTTCGTCAGGTTGCAGATAATACTTTTATTGCCAGTTTATATAAAATAGCCGACAGCTAATTGTTCTGGACTTACAAATGTAGTGGTTAGCTCAGCAACGACAAAATCAATATGTGAGACGTGGAAGAACTGTATGAATCCCATTGCTGTAAGAGATAGTTTACTCAAAATCAAAACAAACACGTTTTTCTCGACAGAAAATCACCCATACAATTTGTCAGAATACATATCTGAGTGATAAAACCATCCGGATTTTAATGAACTTAACCCAATCTGGCCTGAGTTTTTTGGGACCTATTGTGGCCTGGGGGGGATTATTTTTTAACCCTTGAGATAGGGGGCTGAAACTTACCATACTATACACTTGGGTCAAGCTCTACCAGAAAATGTAAAAACAAATCCAAGATGGCGGCTCAGGGGACGTCACAGTGACGTCATTTTCAAAACGGCATTTTTTAATCGATTTTTCTGTCAGATTTTCCGAATTTTTTATTTATACAATTTCTCCGCAAAAACTGCATGACAAATTAGTGAATATTATTGTGATTCGAAATAAAATAGTTTTTGTCCACTTTTCATCGCGGAAAAGCAGAAATTTTGAAGAAATATGACAAAACATCACTTTTCTGGAACCCACGTGGCCGCCATCTTGAATTTTCCCATGATCCTCTGCTCGGGGGATATGCAAATAGGCTCAAAATGACCCCAATATGATAAACTATAAAGTCACAGAGTTTCATCTCTCCATTTATTGTCGTTCTGGAGATAGCGCAGAAAGTTTGTTAGGGGGGTCATTTCGGCCCCTCAGGCGAGGTAGGGTTAAAATAGTGTATGTTTGAGGCGAGAGTTTTTGTTCTGTCACAGCTGCTGAACTCGGGAGGAACAAAGGAGGTGCGTGTTAAAGCAGCGTTTGAGGACTAGTATGCAAGATAGAAAATTAATATACCTGTACACCAGAGTCACATGATGGGGAATTCCAGTTTATCCATTATATAAAAAATATACTCTAGCCCACCATCCAAGCTTCTTAAAATTCAAGTCTGTGGAAGACTTGTGGGAGGGGATTGATCGTGTATTTGTGGCAAGGGGTGTTCGCAAGAGTCATTTGAAGCGATCGAAAGCTGCGTTTCTAAAAAATGACAATAGCCCGATTTCTTTGCAACTATACCATGGCATTTTACGCAAATAAGTGACGTTCGACGTGGAAACGCATCAGATGAATGTTTATCAACTGACTATAATGTGGTTGCAAGCAGTTTTCAAATTCGAAAACATTTCCATTGATAGTTTGTTGGGAAAGAAATCGAATTTCATTCGCTATGACGCTCACCGGAATTTACATAGATTAATGATATTTCTTCTGAAATGGTCCATTATTCGAAATAAAATACAGGTAGACTGTCGACCATGGCTCAAGAAAACAGGTAATCCCTCGGAAATTCACGAATCGTCGAACGAAATACTCAGGAATCAATCTGATTCGTCAGAACTACGCTGTTGTGTGAAAGTTTCGAATATTTTTACCAATGCACCAACCATTGTGGTCGAGACTACATGTATTTTACACTATAAGTAGATTGAATAATATAGTTTTGGTTACATACCTAACACAAATGACCTTATGTTTTTGGGTAACCAATTGTCACCCTACCTATAACCTAATATATTTTTCTCTAGAGTAGAACGAAAAGAAACATAATATTATGATAATTGTTTTTCTCCGTACACAATGGTTTGTGTATAAATAAGTAAACAGTGATTGCGTACCTCTGGTACACAGTCCTGTAGATGTGCTTTTTGCAACAGTGGTTGTTTAACAGCGATAAAAATGTGTGTACTTTTTGTACACAGTTGTTTTTACAGAGTATACTCCAAATGCAGGACCATCCAGAAAGGATAGTTAACAATGTCGAAACTGCACATGTTGTAATCGTCTCCCCTGTCATAAAGTCAAATATACATATCCAATGACTCTCCTGCATTTCAAACCAAATCATTCAACTGTTCATGCACGAGTCTTGTCTGTATAATGAGACTGGACAGTGAGATCCCTCCTTAAATAAATGCTGAAATTTTATCTTAGATAGTCAACATTGTACTATAACAAATTGAAACACAATCGGCTACCAATCTATTGCTCTGTCAGCTAGTCAGCTTGCGCTGGTGTTTAAAAACCCAGTTTTAGTCAGCTATATATCGTTCGATGATTCTTTCTCTCACTGCTCATGCATCTTTTTAACTTCAATGGTGAAACAAATCTATTCATATTTGTCACTGTCCTTTTCATATCATAACTGATTAATTATCGTTTCAGACGAAATTCTTTTTTTACGGGACATTTTTTTTTCAAAATAAACTGGTTCAACTTTCAACTGTATTCGCTCACTCAACAGCAAACATCAGTTTTTTAAGGATATATCTGATCAGTACTCAACTGGCAAGACGGACCGAGACTCCGACGACGTTGGAAATTTGAAATGCGTTAAAGGTCTAAACAAATGTCGTAACGTATGATTTACGACGTATGATTAAAAAAAAATTGAATCTAGAGATGCAGCGGTTAGATGAGCAACCACAACACTATATTCGCATGCCCGGTTAAATGCTGTCAAACAGACGAAACTTGATTTGACTTAATTTGTTCACGGCGGTGCCACAACACCGACCTTTTATCAGTTTTGTTTTGACGGCACAATACAGTCTAATAGCGACCGTGAACTTGACGTAACCACACCACATGCAAACTGGGGGCCACAAACCTCCATTGACGTGAGTGGGTCCAAGATTGTTATCAGGACATGACTTCCGGCGAACATTGATTGGCCATTATACCTGACTGGGCCAGAAATGGTCTGTGACGTATTTTAAAATGTTTCTATAATATTTGACTCTAAAATATATCAAAACCACCTTTTCAAATTTTAATCGGGGAAAAAATCTGGGCCAGTTTGATTGGCACCTCCGAAATTTGCCGTAATGGTGTCGGGCTGTATGACCCTATTTCTGGCGGACTCATCTCGAAAAATTGGTGGGGAATGTATCCTAAATTTTCCATATGTTTGAGCGGAAAGGCCAGGCTACATGTACCTGGTGTGGTGGGTCATTTGTGGCGGCGAATATTAGGGAATATAGTTTTCTCAGGATGTGCTCAGCTAATTTACTACATATTAAACGAGAGATCCTGAAGGATCTTGGAATTGTAAGCTAATGACAAGAGGATCTTTTTGTCCATTGTTACTAAGACGATTGAGTTGTAATTTTGTTTACAGAATTTCGAATCTGAGCGAAAAAGATCGAAAAAGGGACACTGGAAAACACCAAGATATAATGTTTCTAAGTTTCAGGAGTTTCAAGATTTCTAAAAACTGTACTTATGTCGGTTGTTATAGTACAAGAGAAAGAGCAAAGTTAGTCTGAAAGTGAATGTACATGTACGGAGGATCTTTCGTTTCCGTTTTGTAGTATTTTTATTTTATTTAGTTTTTTGCATGTGTCATTATTGGGTACTGGAAGCGAAGAAAAATCTCTTTGATAATTTGGCATACTTAAGATTTTATAATTAGGAACGAATGCTAATTCTGTTGTGTTTACCGTACTAGTTTGAGATATCTCTTTTAAGATACCATGCTCGAAAATAGTAAGATGGTACAATACTTAATACTGAAGGGATCCGGTCAGCGCAGTAATGTTGAAACTTCGAATTTGAAAGTGTCTGAATCCTGATTATTTCCCTTTGAATCGAATCATGCAGTAGTTTACAGTTGTCGAGTTGTGACATTGTGTCACAAGAGTGACGTCCCTTCATGTAGCTGACCCGCCTGCAGACGAAAGGGTGGGGCAGTTCACTTGCAACTGCATGGACTAAAGAAATCTGATTTAAAATTTGAAATACATTTTAATTCCGAATTATTTGAACTCCTTGATATGGAAGGTGAAGATATGGATATTCTCTATAGTCAATATATAGAATATGCCCCACCATTTGATCCGCCGACTCTTGTGATGCAACGTCACAACTCGGGAATACCGTATTAATTGGATTTTCGAATCGGACCAAAAAAGGTATCTTGCACAACTAGGCTCCATGTGGGACATGTAGGAAATATTTCTTGAGAATTCACGATAACAATGTTTCAAGAGGGAATTCAAGATGGCCACCTGGCAGCCATATTGGATTTTCGAATCGGACCAAAAAAGATATCTTGCTGCACAACTGGGCCACAAGGGGAATCTGTGTACCAAATTTGAGGCAGATCCATGCAGTACTTCTTGAGAAATCACGATAACAATGTTTCATTGGGAAATCCAAGATGGCTGCCTGGTGGCCATATTGGATTTTCGAATCGGACCAGAAAAGGCATCTTGCACAACTAGACCCTAAGGGGAACCTGTGTACCAAATTTGAGAAAGATCCATGCAGTAGTTCCTGAGAAATCGCCATAACAAGGTTACATGGGGAAATCCAAGATGGCTGCCTGGTGGCCATATTGGATTTTCGAATCGGACCAGAAAAGCTATCTTGCTCAACTAGACCCCATGTGGGACCTGTGTACCAGTTTTGAGAAAGATCCATGCAGTAGTTCCTGAGAAATCGCGATAACAAGGTTTCATGGGGAAATCCAAGATGGACGTCTGGTGGCCATACTGGATTTTCGAATCGGACACGAAAAGGATTCTTCCACAACTAGACCCCAAGGGGAACCTGTGTACCAAATTTCAAAAAGATCCATGCAGTAGTTCCTGAGAAATCGCCATAACAAGGTTTCATGGGGAAATCCAAGATGGCTGCCTGGTGGCCATATTGGATTTTCGAATCGGACCAGAAAAGGTATCTTGCTCAGCTAGACCCCATGTGGGACCTGTGTACCAGATCTGAGAAAGATCCATGCAGTAGTTCCTGAGAAAACGCGATAACAAGGTTTCATGGGGAAATCCAAGATGGCTGCCTGGTGGCCATACTCGATTTTCGAATTGTACCAGAAAAGGTTTCTTGCACAACTAGACCCCAAGGGGAACCTGTGTACCAAATTTCAAAAAGATCCATGCAGTAGTTCCTGAGAAAACGCGATAACAAGGTTTCATGGGGAAATCCAAGATGGCTGCCTGGTGGCCATATTGGATTTTCGAATCGGACCAGAAAAGGTATCTTGCACAACTAGACCCCAAGGGGACCTGTGTACCAAATTTGAGAAAGATCCATGAAGTAGTTCCTGAGAAATCGTGATAACAAGATTTCATGGGGAAATCCAAGATGGCTGCCCGGTGGCCATATTGGATTTTCGAATCGGACCAAAAAAGGTATCTTGCACAACTAGACCCCAAGGGGGACCTGTGTACCAAATTTGAGAAAGATCCATGCAGTTGTTCCTGAGAAACGCGATAACAAGGTTTCATGGGGAAATCCAAGATGGCTGCCTGGTGGCCATATTGGATTTTCGAATCGGACCAGAAAAGGTATCTTGCACAACTAGACCCCAAGGGGAACCTGTGTACCAAATTTGAAAACGATCCATGCAGTAGTTCCTGAGAAATCGCGGTAGCAAGGTTTCATGGGGAAATCCAAGATGGCTGCCTGGTGGCCATATTGGATTTTTGAATCAGACCAGAAAAGGTATCTTGCTCAACTAGGCACAACTGGACCACATGTCCTGGGACCTGTGTACCAGATTTGAGAAAGATCCATGCAGTAGTTCCTGAGAAATCGCAATAACAACGTTTCATGGGGAAATCCAAGATGGCCGCCTGATGGACATATTGGATTTTGGAATCGGACCAGAAAAGATATGTTGCACAACGGGACCACAAGGGCAACCTGTCTACCAAATTTGAGAAAGATCCAGGCAGCACTCCCTGAGAAATCACGATAACAAAGTTTCATGGGGAAATCTAAGATGGCCGCCTGGTGGCCATATTGGATTTTTAATTTGAACCGAAAAAGGTATCTTGCACAACTAGATAATAAGGTGAACCTGTGTACCAAATTTGAGAAAGATCCATGCAGTACTTCCTGAGAAATGATGATAAAGTTTCATGGGAAAATCCAAGATGGCTGCCTGGTGGCCATATTGGATTTTCGAATCGGACCAGAAAAGGCATGTTGCACAACTAAACCCCAAGGGGAACCTGTGTACCAAATTTGAGAAAGATCCACGCAGTAGTTCCTGAGAAATCGCCATACGGTTTCATGGGGAAATCCAAGATGGCTGCCTGGTGGCCATATTGAATTTTCGAATCGGACCAGAAAAGGTATCTTGCTCAACTAGACCCCATGTGGGACCTGTTTACCAGATTTGAGAAAGATCCATGCAGTAGTTCCTGAGAAAACGCGATAACAAGGTTTCATGGGGAAATCCAAGATGGCTGCCTGGTGGCCATATTGGATTTTGGAATCGGACCACAAAATGTTTCTTGCACAACTAGACCCCAAGGGGAACCTGTCTACCAAATTTGAGAAAGATCCAGGCAGCACTCCCTGAGAAATCACGATAACAAAGTTTCATGGGGAAATCTAAGATGGCCGCCTGGTGGCCATATTGGATTATTAATTTGAACCGAAAAAGGTATCTTGCACAACTAGATAATAAGGTGAACCTGTGTACCAAATTTGAGAAAGATCCATGCAGTACTTCCTGAGAAATGATGATAAAGTTTCATGGGAAAATCCAAGATGGCTGCCTTGTGGCCATATTGGATTTTCGAATCGGACCAGAAAAGGCATGTTGCACAACTAGACCCCAAGGGGAACCTGTGTACCAAATTTGAGAAAGATCCACGCAGTAGTTCCTGAGAAATCGCCATACGGTTTCATGGGGAAATCCAAGATGGCTGCCTGGTGGCCATATTGAATTTTCGAATCGGACCAGAAAAGGCATCTTGCTCAACTAGACCCCATGTGGGACCTGTTTACCAGATTTGAGAAAGATCCATGCTGTAGTTCCTGAGAAAACACGATAACAAGGTTTCATGGGGAAATCCAAGATGGCTGCCTGGTGGCCATATTGGATTTTCGAATCGGACCAGAAAATGTTTCTTCCACAACTAGACCCCAAGGGGAACCTGTGTACCAAATTTCAAAAAGATCCATGCAGTAGTTCCTGAGAAATCGCCATAACAAGGTTTCATGGGGAAATTGAAGATGGCTACCTGGTGGCCATATTGGATTTTCGAATCGGACCAGAGAAGGCATCTTGCACAACTAGACCCCAAGGGGAAACTGTGTACCAAATTTGAGAAAGATCCATGCAGTAGTTCCTGAGAAATCGCCATAACAAGGTTTCATGGGGAAATCCAAGATGGCTGGCCGGTGGCCATATTGGATTTTCGAATCGGACCAGAAAAGGTATCTTGCTCAACTAGACACAACTGGACCACAGGTCCTGGGACCTGTGTACCAGATTTGAGAAAGATGCATGCAGTAGTTCCTGAGAAAACGCGATAACAAGGTTTCATGAAGAAATCCAAGATGGCTGCTTGATGGCCATATTGGATTTTCGAATCGGACCAGAAAAGGTGTCTTGCACAACTAGACCCCAAGGGGAACCTGTGTACCAAATTTGAAAAAGATCCATGTAGTAGTTCATGAGAAATCGCGGTAACAAGGTTTCATGGGGAAATCCAAGATGGCTGCCTGGTGGCCATATTGGATTTTCGGATCGGACCAGAAAAGGTTTCTTGCACAACTAGACCCCAAGGGGAACCTGTGTACCAAATTTGAAAAAGATCCATGCTGCAGTTCCTGAGAAATCGTGGTAACAAGGTTTCATGGGGAAATCCAAGATGGCTGCCTGGTGGCCATATTGGATTTTCGAATCGGACCAGAAAAGGTTTCTTGCACAACTAGACCCAAAGGGGAACCTGTGTACCAAATTTGAAAAAGTTCCATGCGGTAGTTCCTGAGAAATCGCGGTAACAAGAATTGTTTACGGACGGACGGACAGACGGACGATGGACCACGGACGAAAAGTGATTTGAACAGGTAATAAAGGCGAATATTTAGTGGTTTGTGACCTGGGAACTCAGTATTATTTCTACTCCCAGTACATCATGGGATCTTCACTGGCCGAGAGCGGTCACGTGCCGCGAGGGTAAATATTAATCTCAGCCGTCGAGTACAATGGAAACAAACACGGTAGCTGAAGTGTTCTGCGAAAGGCAGGGCAGGGCCGGAATAAAGAATATGCCGATATCATTTCAACTTAAATTTTGACCGATAGAATGTCCGAGTGTTAGGGGAATACCTGGAAGATGTATGGTGTACTATGAGCAGAGAATGTTGACTTTGAAGTTGACAGATCAGGTTGAAGTTCAGGTCTTGAAGAGCGCTGGATACAACATGGATGATGTGAGAGTATATGTACTGATATTCGCGCTTTTTTATTTGATGTATAAATTCTTGGTTACATGAATCGAAATATTATCGAACAGAACAGTAAACATTCATAAACTACGTTGTTTAATTCACATTTAACCAATTTCAGTAATTATTCTTACGCATATGGTGTCTCTTTTTGATAACTCGTCTCCGATTCGACCACTCAGTCGCCGAGTTGGCAATCAAAACCTATTTAATTACAAGAGAAAGTTAAAATTGATTGCAATATGTATCTGAATAATGACCAAATCCACCTTGCTGATTGCTAATATTTCAAAAATTTGATGTCGTTTTCTTTCTTACTTTCATCGCAGTTGATAAGCAAGTTTGATGACCCACTTGGTCGCCTCTCTGCAAACAGCTTGAAATGCCGCTTGTAGTAGTAACTTCGTTATCCAGTGATGGGGTGTGAGATACTATAAGTAATCCTGCCCCTGCGAGTTTGATACTGAATTTTATGCCACACGACCGCGAAGTGGGAGTGTTGCATTCGCCAGGAAACAGGATAAAATTCAATATCAAATGAGCAGAGACAGGATAACGAATTTATTTCTACGAGCAACCTTTTCAACTCGGGAAGGTTGCGAGGTAAAGTGAGTGTAAAACTTGCCATTCAAATACGACAAAAGTGATAATGAAAACGGTTGGAGACGCGTCAAATATTTTGAAATATTCGAAATCAGCATTGTAGATTTGGTCATATTTCTTAGAAATATGACAAGAAGTCACGACTTCTGCTCGAAATGATAAGTCAAAAGATCGTACAGTCTGATCGCCAACTCTTCGGCTGATCGGCCGAGCTGGGGTCGAGTCGGCGAAAAAGGCGGCGCAGTTTTCGAACAAAAAACGTCTGAAAATGGTCAAGCTTGAATCAAACAACGTATTCTAAGAATGTTTTCTATCTGCTAACAGTATTTTGATTCATGTAACCTAAAATTGTACACGTCAAATAAGAATAAACGCGAATATCAGGGGTAAAATTCTACATCATCCACATTGTACCGGCGCATGTGATCGTACCGAGGCGAGATCGTCGAAGCGATGTCAAGCGTCAGGCGGCTTTCGTCAACTGTTACTCACAGTCACAGTACACTACCTTTTCCAGATATTCTAGGAACAGTCGCACATAATATCGGTCAGATTTACAAAGTTGATATCCGACATATTCTTTATTTCCAGTTCTGTCGTTGACAGAACACTCCAGCTGCCATGTTTGTTTACATTACAAACTGCAGTCAAGTAGGTCAGCCAGTGCAGTTTGATATGTGTTTTTATCCCAACGGCACGTGGTCTTTGCTTTCTAATATTTATTCCCATCCAAGTGATGTTCATTTCCACTGCATTCGTCCGTGATTTTGGCCAGACAATGAAAAACTTAAATCAGCCAGCGCAGCAGGCCAGAGGATGTAGTGCGACCTCAGCTGCCTTCTCACAGACTGAGTGTACATTTGTGTGACGGTATGATTGTTCAGTGTCGAGCCGAAATCATACAGCACAAAAGCAAAATTATTCGGAGTATACTGCTGTTAATAATTGTTGTGTTTTTGGCATTCTGTAATCTGTTGAAATACATTGCAGTTTGGAACGGGAACGTTACATTGCTGGACAAAGTTTTTGCTGCCTTGAAATGAACGTTCGACGATGTGTCTAAAAATCAACGGCTATCATCAAAAGCCCCGCTCAACTAAGAATCATAATATTGCGAATGTTTTGCGTTACAAACGGTGCCGTAGACCAATAAATCGGTTGTTCCTTTTTTCTTCACCAAAAGCACCAGTCATATAATAATTTTCTGTCGTTTACTAACACTTTACTGCACTTTACTTAATGAGTTTAATTTTCGTATAAACTCCGCCTGTTGTTTTTATGTTATTTTCAAAACTTTGCAGATATGTATTCAACAAAATATTCAAGAAAAATATACCAAAAAAAATACTTCAATATTTTTAATTTCTTCAGAAATAAAGCCCACTTTATCTATTGTCATGGTATTGCAGTATAAAATTAGACACTGAAGATAGAATAATAGAGCTGATGTAAACTTGTTTACATCCTGTTCTGTGATTATAATCATAGAATTCTCTCGAAGTCGTGACCGATTATCATAATTGCAAATGGCCGAGATACGAAGAGACCCGTATGACGGCAATAATTGGGTCACAGCGCCATCTACACATAGTCGTGTATGCATACTGTTTTTTGGGTTAATCACCTCGATCTTTCTAGGAGATTATTATAAATTGCATCTAGGCCAGATGGTGACGAAATGCATATTCGAGAGGCTTTTTGATTTGGTAGAATGTACTGGAATGCCACGTAGAGTATAAATAGCCGGACGTTCAGTGATCGAGGAGGGATTCTAAACGGCTTTTCTGCGGGTGCATTAGATTGTGCTACTGGATATTACCTTAACCTGAGATTACTGACTGCTGGATTGTATATTCCTATTGAATTACTCCTATGTTTTGACCGCGGTGTTATCTACGTGATTGGACCCTTTGCTGGAACAGTAAACATCTGAGCGGTGTTGGACTATGAAAATACAGGTCCGCGATTTCTGCGCGTCGGCACGGACTGTATAGAGATTTACACGTTAGTACGGACTGTGAGAGATACACCGGTATAGCATTGAACAGTAAGACTATATTTCTCATTTATTTGCTGTATTGACCTAACTTAATTTGTATATGATTTTAGTATTGTAAATAAATATTTGATCGTTAATCCTTGATTTCACAAAGCTTTCTGTTGCGTTTTTCTATTATTGTTTAGACGTAACAGAAATTGGGGGCCTGCCCGCGAGCTTTGTTTACTTTACAGCTGCCAGCTGATCAGCTTTGCCACATAGTTCTAAACTGATCTGCTTTGCAACATAGTTCTAAATTTATACATTGTCTGAATTTGTGAAGTCGAGGAGTAGCATATTATCAGCATGTCATTTGACCCAGCACAGTTTGCCTTAGAACCTAGTCAGGAGGAATTTGACGAACTACGCAAAGAGGATTTGTTCGCGCTGTGTAAATTCCTACAAATTAAAGTTAAAACATCTTGGAGAAAGCAAGAAATTAAGAAATTCATTATTAAAGATTTTGTTAGCAAACGACTTTGGGATGAAAGTGATTTTGATTTAACAGGAAACGGCTGATTATTTGGAAATAAAGAAATTAGAATTGCAATATCAGCTGGAATTAAAGAAATTAGAATTAGAGGAAAGAGAGAAAGAAAGAGCATTAGAGAGAGAAAGAGAAGAGAAAGAGAAAGAAAGACAGTTTCAGTTAGAATTGAAGCATATAGAATTACAGTCGCGAACAAGTCCTCCTACAGATGCACCTGTACAATCACAATCAAAATTTGATGCAGCTCGTCAAATACGTCTCGTCCCACCATTTCAGGAAAAAGAAGTTGATAAATATTTTCTGCATTTTGAGAAAATTGCTGAAAATTTAAACTGGCCAAAAGAAAATTGGAGTTTAATTCTTCAAAGTGTTTTGATCGGAAAGGCAAGGGACATTTACACTCAATTGACGGTAGAGCAAGCATCAAATTATGCGAAGGATTTAATCCTTAAAGGTTATGAATTAGTTCCTGAAGCCTATAGACAAAAGTTTTGTAGTTGTGAAAAAGAAAACTCTCAGACTCATGTAGAATTTGCTCGTTCAAAAGAACAGTTATTTGATAGGTGGTGTGCTTCGGTTAAAATTGACAACAACTTTGAAAGCGTCAGACAGCTTATGCTGGTAGAGGAATTTAAAAGTTGTATCCGTGGTGATATTAGAACATTTCTTGATGAAGAGAATGCCAACACTTTAGACCAAGCAGCCCGATTTGCTGATGAATACGCTCTGACACGCAAATTATCATTTGTCAATGCTGTTAAGCCAAGTTCATTCCAGTCTAACATCTCAGGTAACAAACCCAGTTCTTTCTCAAGGCCTAAAACTTTTAACCCCAGTTACAAAGGTCAAAGGTCAAACACAAAGTCTCAGTCACCCACTTTAACACTCAAAATAAGTCTCCCGTTTGCAGCTGTTGTAAGAGGGACGGCCATTTAATTGTTTTAAATTGAAAAGAAAACAACAAGATCAAGCCTTTCAAATGCCCAGTGGTTTCTTCACTTCAAGATCTATATCCAAGCAGGTTAGTGATGTTCATAATGTATATGATGTTAAGATGGCCAAGGGCACTGTTCCTATTAGTTCTATCAAGGGATAAGGTTGAGAGTTTTTCAAATCCTGTTATGGAGATTTTTGAACCATTTATCCACAACGGTTTTGTGTCACTTTCAAGTTATTTTTCTAATGCTACTCCTGTGAAGATTTTGCGAGACATGGGTGCATCCCAGTCTCTTTTGTTGGCAGATATTTTGCCGTTTTCTGATTCTTCATCTGCAGGCGGTAATGTCCTGATTAAAGGGGTAGATTCTGTAAATTATACACCCGTTCCGCTCCATAACGTTCATCTGTCTGCCGACCTGATTTCTGGACCTGTCACGATGGATATTAACGGTAGGTTACCATTTAAGAGTGTTCAATTACTTCTTGGCAATGATCCTGCGGGAGATAAGGTCGGGGTTAACCCGATTGTAACTGACAAGCCTTGTTTGGATCAGATCCATGATCCAGTTGAAGACGAAATTCAAAGTTTGTATCCTGCTTGTGCAGTTACTAGATCCATGAGTAAATTGGCTGAGGAGTCTGAAAAGTTTCTTAACCCTAACTGGCCTGGGGGGAGGGAGGCATTATGGCCCCCTACTAAACTTTCTGCGCTATCTCCGGAACGACGAAAAATGGAGTGCTGAAACTCCCGGACTTTATAGTTTATCATATTGGGGTCATTTTGAGCCCATTTGCATAACCCCCTGAGCAGAGGATCATGAGTAAATTCAAGATGGCGGCCACATGGTGTACCAGAAAAGTGATGTTTTTGTCACATTTCTTCAAAATTTCTGCTTTTCCGCGATGAAAAGTGGGCAAAAACTATTTTATTTCCCATCACATTAATATTTACTAATTTATCATGCAGTTTTTGCGGAGAAATTGCATAAATAAAATATTCGGAAAATCCGACCGAAAAATCGACCAAAAATGCCGTTTTTGAAAATGACGTCACTGTGACGTCATCAAAGCGGCCATCTTGGATTTTTTTTAGATTTTCTGGTAGAGCTTGATCCAAGGGTATAGTGTGGTAAGTTTTAGCCCCCTAGCTCAAGGGATAAGAAAAATAATTAGGGGGGCCATTTCCAGGCCTGGACAGGTCCCAAAAAACCCAGGCCATATAGGGTTAAAGATGACGTCATCGATGACGTTTGTTTGGCTGATTCTTTCGTGTGTTTAAATGATGAGGCTGATAAGCCACATTTTGATAGAAAATCGGAGTGTTCTAATGACAAAATTTCAAAATCACAGCTGGTTAATGAACAGCATAGTGACAAGGACATTTTCAAGTTGTTTGATAGGGCAGTAGATGAGTGTGATTTAACTCAAGAGCCTGTGTGTTACTTTTGTAAGAATGGTGTTCTTATGCGCAAATGGCGACCGCCAGATGTGTCGCCTGATGATGAGTGGGCAATTAAGTATCAGATTGTGGTACCAAAGTCATATCGTTCAGACTAGCCCATGAAACACCTCTTTCAGGTCATTTAGGTGTTAACAAAACATATTACAAAATTCTAAATCATTTCTATTGGCCAAATTTAAAGAAAGATGTTACGGAATTTTGTAGGTCATGCCACACATGTCAAATAATAGGAAAACCGAACCAAACCATACCAAAGGCCCCTCTACAACCAATCCCTGCATTTGGGGAAGCCTTTAGTAAGGTGATTATAGATTGTGTTGGTCCATTACCAAAAACAAAGTCAGGCAATCAATACATGTTAACAATCATGTGTGCTTCAACCAGGTTCCCTGGGGCCATTCCTTTACGGAATATTAAGGCAAAAACTATTGTTAAGGCCTTAGTTAAGTTTTTCACACTTGTCGGCCTACCCCAGTCTGTTCAGTCTGATCAGAGATCTAATTTCATGTCAGGAATTTTTCAACCAGTCATGCATGAATCGGGAATAAAGCAGTATAAATCATCTGCATACCACCCAGAAAGCCAAGGCGCATTAGAAAGATTCCACCAAACATTAAAGAACATTATAAGGACTTTTTGTTTTGACACTGAGAAAGACTGGGATGAAGGCATACATTTGTTATTGTTTGCTGTTAGAGAGTCTGTTCAAGAGTCTTTAGGCTTCGGTCCATTTGAATTAGTCTTTGGTCATACAGTTATAGGACCCCTCAAACTGCTAAAGGAAAAGTTCCTAGACAGTGATCTTGACTCATGTCTCTTACAATATGTGTCGGACTTTCGCACCAGGTTGACTAAAGCACGTGATTTGGACATGTCAAATTTAAAGTCAACACAAAAGGTATGAAAATAACCTATGATAAACATGCCCTTAAACGAAGTTTCAAACCTGGTGAGAAGGTATCGGCTTTTCTGCCTATTCCTGGTAATCCCCTTAAGGCTAGATATTATGGTCCTTATGTCATTGAAAATAAATTAAGTGACCTTAATTATGTAATTCAGACTCCTGACAGGCGTAAAAACAAACAATTATGTCATGTAAATATGTTGAAGTTATACATAGAAAGAGATAGCACTAACAGTACTGTACAGCCTGTAAGTGTAGTTAGTTCTGGCCCTGATAATAATGAAACTTGTGAAGAGCCCATGACAGCGGCGATATTACAGAACTCTGACATTCTACTTAATTTGGATTCCAAGTTATGTCATCTTGAGCCAGCGCGTCAGGAAGAACTTCGAACTCGGCTCAGTCAATATGAACATTTGTTTTCCGACATTCCTACTCGGACTGATACAATTTCACATGGCGTCGATGTCGGAGATTCTAATCCAGTAAAGCAGCACCCATATCGTTTGAATCCCATTAAACAAAACTACCTGAAAAAAGAGATTCAGTATTTATTGGACAATGACTTCATTGAACCAAGTAATAGTAACTGGAGTTCACCAAAGCCAGATGGCAGTTACAGGATGTGTACTGACTACAGATAAGTGAACATACTGACCAAACCAGACACATTTCCTATTCCACGCATTGACGATTGCATTGATAAAGTGGGAATTGTCAAAGTGGGAATTGCGAAGGAGATATCGGCATTCGGGGGGGTCTGTTCCAGTACAAAGTTATGCCATTTGGAATGAAAAATTCTCCAGCCACGTTCCAGCGTCTCATCTGTTATTTCCGGTTTGGAAGGACGTGAGACTTACATTGATGACGTCATGGTATACAGCGATACATGGGAAGATCATCTACAAAGAATTCGCGCACTGTTCAATCGGCTGAGCGACGCCAAGCTGACAGTCAACCTTGGAAAAAGTGAATTTGGACATGCACGTGTGACATTCTTGGGTCATGTTGTAGGTCAGGGTCAGGTAAAACCTATAGATGCTAAGGTCAGTGCTATCTCGCTATTTTCAAGACCAACATGTAACAGACAACTGATGCGTTTCTTGGGTATGGCTGGTTACTACAGGAAATTTTGTCCAAATTTTTCAGATATTACTGAACCTTTAACTCGACTCTTAAGAAAGAGGGTAACTTTTGTTTGGACCGATGAATGTGAATCAGCTTTTGAAAAACTGAAAATCATACTCAAGAGAGCACCAGTTCTTTCAGCACCAGATTTTGATTCATCTTTTAAACTGGCTGTAGATGCTAGTGATGTTGCTGCTGGTTCCGTTTTGTTACAAGAAGGTATAGATGGTGTAGATCACCGAATATGTTATTTTTCACGTAAATTTGATAAACATCAGAGAAATTGTTAATTATTATTAATTATTAATAATACAATTGAGAAAGAATGTTTGGCAATGATATTGGTTGTTATATGGAAATGGAATAGGTCTTTGGATTATGGACGCGGATATTCTCTAATGGACGACGGCTGGATTATGAATGACGGACTAGACGCTTGTAACTACAACATTTTGATGTTGATGTTACTTCTTCATCGTTGCCAATTACTGTATTCGGTGATCACAATCCACTTGTTTTCATAAGTAAGATGAAAAACAAAAATCAAAGATTGTTGAGATGGAGTTTGGTGTTACAAGAATACAATATTGCAATCAGACATTAAGAGCAAGGAGAATTTGATTGCTGATTGTTTGTCTCGTATATAGTGTACATGTACATATGTTTGTCAACATCTTTGCTGTTGTAATATAGATTTTGTTTTGTAATAATGTTTTGAATTGTCAAGAAAATTCAAGTTTGAAACTTTCTTCTTTTTAAGAGGGGGGGGGGGGTGTCATGATATTGCAGTATAAAATTAGACACTGAAGATAGTTCTAGAATGTAACTAGCTGATGTAAACTTGTTTACATCCTGTTCTGTGATTATAATCATAGAATTCTCTCGAAGTCGTGACCGTTTATCATAATTGCAAATGGCCGAGATACGAAGAGACCCGTATGACGGCAGTAATTGGGTCACCGCGCCGTATACATACTGTATACAGGCGGGTATACATACTGTATACATACTGTTTTGTGGGTTAATCACCTCGATCTTTCTAGAAGATTATTATAAATTGCATCTAGGCCAGATGATGACGAAATGCATATTCGAGAGGCTTTTGATTTGGTAGAATGTACTGGAATGCCACGTAGAGTATAAATAGCCGGACGTTCAGTGATCGAGGAGGGATTCTAAACGGCTTTTCTGTGGGTGCATTAGATTGTGCTACTGGATATTACCTTAGCCTGAGATTACTGACTGCTGGATTGTATATTCCTGTTGGATTACTCCTATGTTTTGACCGCTGTGTTATCTACGCGGTGAACTGTCGGAGATTGGACCCTTTGCTGGAACAGTAAACGCTTGAGCGGTGTTGGACTATGAAAATACAGGTCCGCGATTTCTGCGCGTCGGCACGGACTGTATTGAGATTTGCACGTTAGTACGGACTGTGAGAGATACACCGGTATAGCACTGAACAGTAAGACTATATTTGTCATTTATTTGCTGTATTGACCTAACTTAATTTGTATATGATTTTAGTATTGTAAATAAATATTTGATTGTTAATCCTTGATTTAACGAAGCTTTCTGTTGCGTTTTTCTATTATCGTTTAGACGTAACACTATGTATGATGTATCCGCGTGGTATACAGCAAGGTCTCATTTTGCGAGAAGGTTGTATTTGAAAAACTTGAAGTCAACTATATATATATTTAGCAAACTGTATTAACAATATGGCAATCAGCTTGTTTCAAAGCACGTAATTATTGCCTTGATCCCAACTAAAAATAGAAGAAAAAAAAGCTAAAAATAAAATCCGCCCGCTTAACTGTGCTATGAAAATGGATTGTATTTACTAAAAGTCATGGACAATATTACTTTTCTTTCCAATTGATAAAATATATTATATATGCCCTTGGTATATTTAATATGGAATGAGCTATCCTCCTCATTACATGGTCAACATACAAGGAATCGCCTCAATTTTGCATATTTTCAAGGCACGGATGAACCGAGAAGCATGACCAGACATTGAATTTAATTAATTTTAGAAACTAATGCATTTAAAGCTATCGATAATCCTAGTCAACAAGGGCTGATGGAACAGTTGTTTATTGCAACTTTTTAAATGGCGAGGAGGACAGACAAGAAAATGGAATCTATAATACGTTTTTTCTGTCCGGGTCGTTATATAACACAACAGCAACTGTAGTCTCCATACGATTGATCCGGTCTGTGCCCACATTTCGTGTAACATGCAGATTCACAAATATAAAAAAAATCCAAGATGGCCGCCATGATGACGTCACTGTGACGTCATTTTGTTTTTTCTTCGCAAAAAGAACATTTCGGACGATTTTTCGGACAAAATTTTCAGACTTTTTATTTTTGTTTTTTCTTCGCAAAAACTGCATGATAAAATTAGTAAATAATAATCTGATTAGTAAATAATAATGTGATATGAAATAAAATAGGTTTTACCTACTTTTTCACACAGAAAAGCAAGAATTTTGAAGAAATATGACAAAAACATCATTTTTCTGGTACCCCCACATGGCCGCCATTTTGAATTTACCCATGATCCTCTGGTCAGGGGGGTCATGCAAATAGGCTCATAATGACCCCAATATGATAACCGAAGACGTCATGGAGTTTCAGCTCTCAATTTTTTGTCGTTCCCGAGATAGGAGCAAAAAACCAACAGGGGGGTCGGAAAGTGCCAGGTAGGGTTAATTGTGTGGTTGTTGTTTTACTACCCAAAACCTCGTGAAGCAAAGGCACTTTCTATGGTTAGCTATTACTGCTACCGTTCCGCTATGTGCATTTCACCAAGAAGTCCACTGTACTGGACAAAAGCAGAATACTGCCAAACTCCATATCACACGGCAGAACACAATGTAAATAAATATACAAATACCTTTCAATTTATCGTTTTAATTGTTCTATAGTTACTTACCATAATTGGAATTCTGTGGAATGAGTGAGCTAGGTAAATCTGTGTATAGTACCATACGCCGGCCATACACGCTTCTGGAGTGGCCGGAAATGACGATGTGACAAATCAGACTGCTGTCTCTCCGTACACTTTATAAGTCGGATTGAACACTTTGTGAAGAATTGGCAACCGGACACCTTACAAGTAACACCAGAATTACAACACATATAAGGGACGTGGGAAGAGGTGCCGACATACTGACAGAGCCACATGACTTCACAGTATAGTCTTCTGGTTAACCAATTCTGAAACCCAAATCAAGAATCTAACGATTCGCGATATGTGTTGTATCTCAGGCACGCTTTTATTGTGCCTGTTCATGTGGTAACTTGGATGACATGACCACACGGCCACTAGCACCGGCATAAGCGGTATTAGATACAAATCTAGAGAGCTATGATGGAAATGTTCTGACAACTCGTATATTGGTAATTGGTGAGCTGTGTCGCTGTGACAACCCATACACTGGGTATCGGTGAGCTGTATCGTCGTATCAGATGAAAATGACGGCATTTAACACAAACGATTAGTCTGTAAGGCCCGATGTCGACCAGAACACTCATAAATGTCCCCAGTACAATTCCATAACACTTAAAGTGTAAAACATATCCCAACACTTGCTAAGTGATAAACTTCCAACATCCTGTTTTGAAAGTGTATATGAACGTGGTTTGCTTTATCACCGGTTTTACCGTAGTATCAAATGACTGGCATTCAGTAAATGAAGGGATCTACAAACCTATGGATGACCGAACGAGCACAGCCACAAAGAATTCAATTGCGGATATTTCTATTTAATTCAAGACATTGAGTCCGCCTTGCTTTTTTTATAGAATCTTTGGTAACCCTATCATATTGTATGTGACTTAAAATAGATATTCATATCCTGCCATCTGACATATCGCTCATGCAACTAGACATTGCACTTCGGACAGGAAAATAGCAAATGTGAGCATTTGGCATTGCAAAAACCAAGAAAATGTGCAAGATTAATTACATGTAGCTTATAAACGCGTGATATCTACTTTTTCATTCAAATATATATACTTTAATTTTATACACAAAGAACAGACATATAATTGGTAACGAGCCAATCTACATATGCAATATTCAATATCGATTAACATTGTAGTATTTTTCTTCAATTAACAGCTATAGGATAAATTACGTTATATTATCTACATAAGATCTCTTCTTTTGAAATCACTGGCTCCACGGTCTGGTTATTTCGAAGACCTCCATAATAGAAAATAATATTTCGCAATTACTGTCTGTGACATTATACACATGTAATAAATCCAATCCGTGTTTTCCCGTTATATGGTATTATCAAGCTCCATGCTGAATGAACAACATCCGACAGAACGATAATATATGGCTAAATGACGCGAGTTGCTCATTACCAGCTCCAACTAATCATGGGTATATGCAATATGGCATTGATCAGTTATGACATTTTATTGCCTTATACAGGATGAAAACATTGGCGTAAGTCAGGCGATCAGACAGGCCAGAAACGCTAAGCTATATTGGACGATGATAATGATGACGGTGATACCAGGTTCATTTTCACGACAGTAGCTTCTGATACATTTCTAACATATGGAATGATTTTTGAGAGAGAAAAAATAAATCGGTCGTCAGTTATTTATTCTTTCTCTCTCAAAAATCATTTCGTGTGTATATTTGCTCAATAGCTGGCTTTTCGAAATACCAATATCATTTCATCATTTCTGTCATAATCACATGCAATTTATGGTTTTGTATTTATATGAAATGTGTCATGAAACGGCAATCCCAAATCCAGTGTTTACGTATACGGTTAGATGCTATGAAATCAGACTTGACCTCCACAGTTTATTAAATATTGCCAAAAGTCCAGAACAGATAGAAGTATGGTAGTCCATATATCCCATCCAGTGCTACCCGCTGAGCATGCCTCTATGATTTTGGTTTCACTTCTGTATCGAAAAGAAATAAAATTACGTGGGCAAAAACTATTTTATTTCACATCACATTAATAATTACTAATTTATCATGCAGTTTTTTGCAGAGAAATTGCATAAATAAAAAATTCGAAAAATCTGAACGAAAAATCGGCCAAAAATGCCGTTTTTTAAAATGTGACGTGTCACTGTGACGTCATCGAAGCGTCATTTTCTGGTAGATCTTGATCCAAGGGTATGGTGTTGTAAGTTTCAGCCCCCTAGCTCAAGGAGTAAGAAAAATAATTAGGGGGAGGGGACCATTTTGCCACAACCCCCCCCCCCACCTCAGGCCAGGATACGTCCCAAAAAGCACAGGCCCAAGTGTCAAAGGCCGACACGACATATATAGGTTATACACGAGCTGAAACTTTCTACACATAACTGTTTAGCTGCGACATACTCCATCAGATATACCAACCGAATGTTGACGGCTGACATTGTCGTCATGACTCCATATCACCGGATTTGTACTTTTCTGTCAGTTTTTCTAACCTTCGTTTTCTTTATTTATAGTTTGAACTTTCCTCGTTAATTCAGTCCCAGGAACACTTTCAGCGTAACATGAACAGATTTAACGCATGTGTGGTAACAGCATTGTCAAAATAATTGAAATATCGCCTTTCATTTCAAGCGGGAGCAGGCCATACCGTTCATAGATTGCCATGGATGTTTTCCTGACACACGGGCGTATTTGGATGTTACGCCTGTTGAAAGTTACCCTTTACCGCATCATAGCTATTAATACGATTCCAGGTTGTAGGTTCTTCCTCACTGCCCTGGGATGTAGGCGGACTATCTGAGATCAAACTCTCCGTATCAGTAGATAGTCTCTCAGCAGTCTCTGTTTCTGTATCAGTTGGTGTACTCTCTCTGTATCGGCATCCGCCTCCAAAGACTCTTCGTAGGCTTCAATCCCATGTATATATTCTTCTTGTGTCGCATCACATCGTGACTGGTGAACGTGCTTTTCGCACTCGGAGCAAGTATAAGCTACGTTGAGAGTTGAACGTTGACTGTGCGTGATTTGGTAATATACTTGCTTTTATAGACAGTAACGCCCGCCCACGCCCAGCTTAACGCTTCAGCGCCCTGGTGAAATAGCTAAGAAGATCTGATTTTCATGGAATTGACACTAATTCATCGAAATGCGATGACGCTCGTCAACGCCCGTCGTTACGCCTTAACACTCGTCTCAACGCTCAATCTTAACGCCTTAACGCCTTTCAATGACGCGTTCAAACAATGTTTCTTTTGTGCTATTGCTATGACATACGCCGATTTCTAGTCCATGCCCGAAGTTTTCAACATCGGTGCTGTTCTTTCGATTTCCATATGGACCGGGTCCTTGTCCTGCAATTTTATATGGGTCACTAGGTCGGCATACTACTGGCGTAAAGCCCGTCGTAGTCTGAGTGCCAATGTGTCATGGGCTAAAATTACGGCTTCCTCTTTCGAGGTTTGGACTCGGTGGATGGTGTAGGGATATATGACGTGGTGGTGAACCCTCGCTGGGTAAGAGTTGGGTCGTCAACCGGCAATCTTCGGGGGTATGAGCTATTAAGTCTACGACTTACCGCGCTTTGAAACGCCTGCATGAAATGGTCGATGTTCTGGGAATAAACTCGACTACCAAACACACGGATTTGTGCTGTATCGATGGGGTTGAAGAACAACACAACGTATTGCCAGTTCAAGGCAATATGTCTAGACGCCTTCCCTTGAGGAAAGAGATTCTGGGTCAAATAGATGACGGACAGATTGCGATGATGGGATCCTTTGGTAAACGAGTCGACAACGTGTGAATTGTCCTTGGCCGCACTCATCAGATCATCTAACACTACCACGTTGGTCTGCTCGGGGTCGAAGACACGCTTGATCGATATCGCGAGGAACCCCTGGGACGAAGCTCACATTCTGTAATCTTGTAGTTTCGTCGGCAGACTGCCACTGGCTATAACACCAAGCTAAACGGGTATAGCTGAGGGGCCCTTCTTCTATGAATTTCATCACCCAGGACGTCTTTCCACATCCCGTAGGACCGCTCACCGTCATCGTATAGGGATGCTGTAATACTCTCGTGTGTGACGTAGATGTTGATCGTTCTTCGCGGGTATTCTGAATTTGCTCGTTGTCGAGATTCCGTTTCGTGAGACGGATTTGCTCTATACGATTATTATGTATGGAAAGCAAATGTCTACGTAGATTAAATGGCGTGAAAAATGATTTCGAACGCAAGTGACATGCGTAAACCATGGCTCTCGTCTCCAAGGACAACCGGCGTATAATGAAGCTTTCACAGGTGTCGTGTTTATATGCAAGAGCTCGGAGCTCTGGGATGGGACAGTTGCGTGCTTGGAGCTCGGAGATCCGGGATGGGGCAGTTTGGTGTTTGGAGCTCGGAGCTTGGGGATAGGGCAGTCGGGAGATTAGAGATCGGGGATGAGGCGCATGGGCGTCATATCGCACTAACGAAATTTCTATCTACTACTTCGACATTCCAACTTACTAAAGCCACCTTTCGGCTTTCTATTTTGGAATATTGCATTTTTACATCGGAATTTAAATTCTCGACTTCTCTTGAAATTTGGAGTTAACAATTTCCAAATTTGGGCTCACTAATTACTCGAAGTTTTGACTTAGGCATACTATCTCCAAATTTTGACATGCTAGCTCCCATTTTGTTCTCACTATCTCTAAGTTACAAGCGTCTGGTCCGTCATTCATTAGCCAGTTCAACCTACGAATTTCGTCTTAGTCAATGTCATCTTTTCATGATTGGGGTAATGACCCAATCCTAAAACTAATATAAACATTTGTAACACCACTTTCTTACCTATCATGTTAGGAATGAGATGTGCAGGTATCCTTTGTTTCAACACCACCCAACAAGATCATCGATACATGCATTTATCGCACATATATCATACGAAAGGACTTAACATTTACACCGAAAAAGTTACTAAAAAAAGTTCAAATTACAACACATATAAGGGGAGTGGGAAGAGGTGCCGACATACTGACCTCACAGTATAGTCTTCCGGTTAACCTATTCTAAAGCACATACCAAGAATCTAACGATTTGTGATATGTGTTGTATCTCAGGTACGCTTTTATTGTACCTGATCATGTGGCAACTTGGATGATATGACCACACGGCCCCTAGCATGATCCCCACATGTGTCTCAGACTATATAAGCGAATAATGTTCTGCCACACCAAATCCCCACTATTGTCTCAGGCTGAAACACTGTTTGTCCCACCAAGGCCCCACTTTAACCTTGCCAGGCCTTGGGGCCATTTGGCCCAGCTACCAAACTTTCTGCGCTATATCCAGAACGACAAAAGAGTAAGGGCTGACACTCCATGACTTTGTAGTTTATCATATTGGGGTCCGTTTGAGCCCCAGAGCAGAGGATCATGAGTAAATTCAAAATGACGGCCATGTGAAGTGCCAGAAAAGTGATGTTTTCGTCATCGTTCTTCAAAATTACTGCTTTTCCGCTAGGAAATGTGAACAAAAGCTATTTTATTTCATATCTGTCTGATATTTACTAATGTATCATGCAATGTTTGCGGAGAAATCACCAAAAGCAAAAGATAGAAAAATCTGACCGAAAAATCGACCACGTGTGGCTTAAACTTTCAGCACTGTAGTGAATTCTGCCCTGCACAATCCCCACACTTATCTCAGGCTGTACACGAAAAAACGGGTTGCATGGCACATTTCCCACATTGGAATTTATCTATGAATCCAGAAAAAAGTTTACCCCAACGAATCCGCACGTATGCCTCAGTCGATGCCCCACATATACCTCACGTTGAACTTTGGATGAACACGCCTGTGCCATACAGCATCCATGCATGGACTTTTAACTTCAATATGGTCGACTATTAACCCGACATAATCCCCACATTCGCCATACATCATTCTCACGTTTATCTGAAAGTTGTAAAACCGCGGACAGCTGTCCCACACAAGCCGTATATTATCCCCACAAGAAAAGTTCAAAATGAAGCCTCGTCCCACACATACCAGACAGGCCAACCTACACTATCCCCACTTTTAAATTTGTAAGGGACGTCTACCTCAGTGCCTCTACAACATTGTGAGATGACACAGAAGCTCTGGTTGTTGAACCATCCAGTACATGATCCCGGACTATGTTGCACCTGATGCTATCATATTACTAAAATTTTCGAAGCAGAATATAATTCGGCAGTGTCAGCCTACATGTATCTCGCCTGGGAGCACCGGAACGAAGAGAACAAGAGAGCTAGGCGTCCTCAGAAAATCGTCTTTCGATCTTCTCCGTTCATTATTCGCATATTTCTTGCCTAAATGACACGAAATACAACACATATAAGGGAAGTGGGAAGCGGTGCCGACATACTGACTGCGTCATATGACTTCACAGAATAGTCTTCTGGTAAACCTATTCTAAAGCACACACCAAGAATCTAACGATTCGTGGTATGTGTTGTATCTCAGGTACGCTTTTATTGTACCTGTTCATGTGGTAACATGGATGATATGCCCACACGGTCCCTAGCACCGGCCTAAGCGGTATTAGATACACATCTAGAAAGCTATGATGGAAATGCTCTGACAACTCGTTTACTGGTAATTGGCAAAACCAATTATTCTGTATCATATGAATTACTTGTTGCGAGAAAATATCGCAAAATAAAAAAAAAAATCGGTCAACAACTAGGCGAATAATGACTTCTGAAAATATTAGGACACTCTGACGTCATCGGTTCGGTCATCTTGAGTTATTTTCATATTTTCTGGTAGAACTTGGCCCAGATATATAGTATAGAAAGTTTCAACCCTCTATCCCAAGGAGTAACGAAAATAAGAGGGGCAATATGCCCCCAGGCTGGGACAGTTAGGTTAACCTTCTGCCAGATCATGGCACCTTCATAGTTGCAGTTATTCGATCCACAGTTCCGAATGACGAGATGCGAGATACACCTGGTGCCTATAGATATTCCAATTTATACTAATCTGATAAATCTGCCTAGTATAATCCGTGGCGTGACCGACTCCTCCTCCTTCCCCTACTCCGCTTTACTAACTGCACAGCGGGTCGCATAGATGTAGCGCGGGATAGGGTGGGGCGAGAGACCTGGGGTTTTCACTAACTGAGATTCCATGGACCAGGCTTGCACCCTACAGTAGAATGGGTCGACTGCGCATGCGCGATGAGTAGTGCGCGATGAGTAGTATAGAAAGGGCACGCGATCTCCCTAGTTCGTAGCGTTGTTTCTTTAAATTATTTCACCTATATATACTGTAAATAGTAGTGTTTTAAAACAAGACACTTTATAAACACATTTCTGTCCCCGCTTGAAATAAAACACATAAAGTGTTTTTACATTAACCACTAGAGTTTTACAACAAGACGCTTTTGAGATATAAGATAAAACACTTTAAAACACTTTAAGTGTTTTGTCTTAAAACACTTTAAGTGTTTTGTCTTAAAACGCTTTAAGTGTTTTGTCTTAAAACGCTTTAAGTGTTTTGTCTTAAAACGCTTTAAGTGTTTTGTCTTAAAACGCTTTAAGTGTTTTGTCTTAAAACCCTTTAAGTGTTTTGAAAGTGTTTTAAAATAAAACCCTTTTAGTGTTTGTTGGCTTGTCCCCACTTTTAAAACGCTTTCAGTGTTTATAAATTGTCTACAATCAAATAAGTGTTTATAATCAAAACACTTTTTTGAAAAGTGTTTGTAATAAAAGCACTTTTGAATTCTGAAGACTGCTGAAACAAAGAGACAAGAAAACTGTTTTCAATTAAACATTTATTATAAAACATTCTCAGCAAAGGATCGATATCACTACAATAAAACATGCCTACAGCGGGCATGCACATGCTTAAACATGTTGACTTCATTTCACATATAAAATCATCAGGCCCTCCAATCTATGTGAAAAGAAATGCAGCAAATTGGATACAAAACCAGGCTTGTGTGACTTTGTCTATTTAAAATGGGGTAAGATTAAGGGTTACACCGGATTATGTGCATTATGAAGAGATACTGTTATGACTGGTATCAGATATGATAATATGCGGGGTAAACATGAACGTTCTTGCTGGCAATTGTACCGCCAATCCCCACAAACACGTGGTAAAAGATGATGAGTAGGCCTACTGCAAATCCCAGATGAGAAATGCCTGGGCGGATATGGTACATTATCAGGATTTATTTTACCCCACCTGGTGTCTATAGATATTCCAATTTATGCTAATCTGATTGATGCTAATCTGATAAATTAATTTAATCAATGGAATTATAGCGTTATTTCTTTAAACTATTTTCACCTATATTTACTCCTTGTTCTATAGTCACTGTGTTACTGGTAGTCTGTGATAGTTAGCCTGTTATATCTTGCTGTAGTCCAGCTCGAAGAGCTACAAAAC
Organism: Hanleya hanleyi; assembly: GCA_036873755.1. Lineage (NCBI taxonomy): Eukaryota > Metazoa > Mollusca > Polyplacophora > Lepidopleurida > Hanleyidae > Hanleya > Hanleya hanleyi. The sequence goes on along the minus strand of JAVTVY010038043.1, from coordinate 85,651 downwards.
TCTATGCGGTTAAACTTAATCACAATCACGTTACACCTGTCTGTAGATTTGATAATCTCAGCCTGTCCTATGTTTCATGGCAAGGCGAATATGTACAATGTATAAAATAATAAAATTTGTATTCCATTTTTCTTCTAGTAATAGAGAGCGTTTGCAATTGTTTTTATCTTTATGAAATTTCCTTGACAATTGATAATAGAGCGCGTACTATGACGTGGAAATATTCCCCACTTTGAAGTAATTCTCAAAGATAACATATCTTTTATCGAATAACTTTTGGTGGGGGTAAAATAATCTTAATACGCAAATATAGCCCATGCAATGTGTTGGTCTGCAGGCATAATAAATATATTTAGTTTAAAGAGGTTTTTGATATTATATACACTGTTAAAAGGATATGGTTAGTTCCATCAAAAAAGTGCTCAGCCTGGGCCATAATATTTATGGTTCAGACGCGACGGACCATAACATCGATGGCCAAAGACGGATGGTTAGTCCGACCATAAAACATGTGGTCAATATGACTATACATGTACTAGATGTGTTAGGGTTTCACCATTAAAATGATGGTCACTTCCACCAATGACGGATTAGCCCGTCACGTCGGAACCAGAAAAGCTATGGTCAAATAGACCATACATACCTTGGCTAAGTCTATGCGTCGACCACCATTCTGATGGTTAAACCAGCCACATATAACATACTCACGTTGACCATATTTAATCCCACGGTTAAAGCCAGCAACAGAATTTTGGTACCTTGAAGCATGAAATTATAGGTCAATCTAACCATAAAAGTGTAGTCACAGAAAGTTAATGATAAATCTGACCATATAAAGAATAGTCAAACGAATCATTAAAATACTACTGGCTGGATGTTGACTATGACAATCTTCAGTCTGCTCAATAGGTTATGTCAGGTCTTAAGGGGCACTTGACCCTTGACCCCATCACAGCAAAAATCATGATAAACTTGAAGAAAACAAAGAATTGAAATAATGGATTTAACAAACAAGTAAATGTATGAATTTACAAACACATGTTAAATGAATTAAATAGATGGATTGAAAAGGCAATAATACACTGCAGTAAATGTGGAGCCCGGCCTTTTGAGTTTAGACAACTGTAATCTGTCAGGTAAATTATTAAAGGTCGGACAAGGCTTACCTTAGGAGATTCAGGGTCGGGCTCATTTTCTGAGGGTAGGGACAATTCCATGGGGCAAATGGATGTCCCACATGTGTGCAATGATGTAAGCTTTCAGAATATATGAGGCTATGGATGGGGTTAGGTTTATTGAAATAGAGGGTTGGGCTAGGTTCCCCAAGGGTGAGAATTCAGCCTCGGCGGAAAGGGAATGCATTACACGAGTGTAACATACTGTAAGTTCATGAAATGTTTGATGAAATTGGGATCTGGCGCGGCATAACTCAGAAGATATAGAATGTGGCTCCCGTATTTGGGGTACGGACGACCCCTGGGTGTTATGGGTGTGTCCCACAAGTGTACAATGATAGGAGCTTTCGCAATATATAAGGTTATGAGTGGGATAAGGCTCAGTTCAGGAGATATAGGGTGGGGTTCTGTACCACGGGGGTCAATATTCAGGCCTGGGGTAGTGAATGCCTTATATACGTGTAACACAACGTAGCTTTCAGAATATCATCATAACGTCTTAATTTACATGTTACAGAGTACAGGAAGTGTTCAGTTTCTTGTGGGTTGGAACAACCATCCAGGGTGTCACACAAGTGAATAGTGGTGTAATCTTTCACAAAATATTAGGTTATGTGTGGGGCGAGTTTAGTTCTAGAGGTAGAAAACAGTACCAAGCTTCAGATTCGGGAGGAGGGGCGTTAATGGATGCGAGTTGACAAATTATATAAGGGAATGGAAATCAGTTCCTTGGGAGTGGGGACAAACCCCAAGGAGTGAAGGATGTCTCGTCAGTCAATGTACAATGATGTAAGCTTTCAGAATACATGACGCTATGGGGTGGGGCAAAGTTTAGTTCGAAAGAGAGAGGGTGAGGCTCAGTACCCTCAGAATTCAGCCATGGGGGTAGTGCATGCATTATATGTGACTGAGGCATGGTGCAAGCTTCCAAAATCGATGAAGAAATGGGACTGAGCGAGGTTTACTTCAGGAAGGTGAGACTTGGGGTAAGGGATGGGTTCCATAAGTGTTCAGCGATGTAAGCAAATGAATATTAGAGGTAATGGGTGGGGTGAAGCTTAGTCCAGGAGATGAAGGGTGGGTTCAGCACCCCAGGAGTTAGAGGTAATGTGGTGGGGTGAAGCTTAGTCCAGGAGACGAAAGGTGGGCTCAGCACTCCAGGAGATGGAGGTAATGTGTGGGGTGAAACTTATTCCAGGAGTAACCCAGGAGATGGAGGTAATGAAGTGGAGCATGAAAACAACCTAGTTATTGAAGTCAGACACTCAACCACCCAGCCAACCTGCCGTCCTCAATCTATAGGATGCCGATGCATATTGCTCGAAATCCATCCACTACAAATAATATGTAATTACCTCATTGACAGACTGTTGGATAATGATGAAAACCAACAAACCACCTAACATGACATGAAAGCTGTTTATGCAACATTTGATACCTTTGATGAGATAAAAGTACATGTAGCTGCATTCCAATATTCTAACTATATAATGTTATGTCCCAAAATGACATAAGAATTAGAACTACTAGGAGATTATATAATAACACTGTACATATCGCTCCAATTTCACCAATAACCATTGCTTGCATATGCACTGCACACTACACTGGCCATAGATGTATGGGTATTAATGGTTACATTTAGGACACAAGAAAGAATACGAATAAGAAAATGAAATTCCCAAATTAGGATTAGGCATTAATAATATTGATGAATGTCATGTCTGGATTGTTTTGATGTAACATGCGTGAAGGCGACTCGCCCGTGTGTGCAAGGATAATGTATTCGTAGAATGACCATCGGTCATTGATATACCTGGACCAAGCAAAACACAATAATCAAAGAATAATGCGCTGGGCACTTTCATTGCAACCCTATAAATTTATTGTGGAGTCGATCAGAGGCGAGGACAATATTGGTGCAGATGTACTCAGCCGGTTGGTATAGTGGTCGGTCAAACTTGTGTAGTGACTGAGAGCAGTGTATATTTTTAATACCTATGCTGACCTATCTTGGCATGATTTATATTTGTAATAACCTATTCTTTTCAAGATAGTTTATTCTTAGGTGGGGCGCATGTCATGTCTAGATTGTTTTTGATGTAACATGCGTGAAGGCGACTCACCCGTGTGTGCAAGGATAATGTATTCGTAGTGGTAAAGTCGGAATACGAGTTAGCGTAGTATGTACAATTGTCCTTTATGACCGTCGACCCGAATGTTTGAAGCCGTTAGCTGTGGTAATGTATTGATTTGATGTCAGCTTAAATGGTGATGTTTCGCCTGTGTATACAAATGCTTCATGTTAAACGATAGCACGGTTGGAGCGCAGTTGATATTTGCATGCTACTGCCAGCAGGCTAGACTTGCTCCGCATTTTTCGAATTTGTTTGGACCGGTTATTCGTTAGATATAAATGCCCGAGTTTTGGTATCTAGGATATGGTATAGGCCGGAGAGGCTTATAATATGATTATAGCCCTTACATGTTAGATGGGTTATTTTCTGGAGAGAAATTCTAGAAGTTACGAATTTCTTATTGCTGGAAATGACGGACGAGTTTCCGGCAGTTAATTGTGGCTACCTGCCAAACGGATTTCTGCGTAAATGATTTAGCAGTACTGGAGTTATGTAATAGATGTATATTTGATTATGATATAATTCTCCCATATGCAATATAGAGTAATTTATATCATGATAGTTGGAATTGCTGACATATGTATGTGAATCATTGTGTATACGTTTTATTGTAATATTATAGTAAATACTGTTCATTTGATTGATCTACAGTGTTTTATGGACAATTCTGCTGATAGACGTATGGTGACCAGTTAGAGCCATATTCACAACGACTGACTCTGTGAAATGCCTATCATTTGTCTTTCACAACAATGGTGCGGAGTGCCTATCATCTGTCTCCGGATACGGTCAGCGAAGGAATCGTCAGGCCCGTCTAATATCCGACTTGAATATTATTCCGCGTTATCACGTCTTCATCTAACCGGATTCCAGCAGTAGTATGGTGGTTTGGTATATGGTATACGGACAATTACAAATCTACGATTGAACTACATTGAACTGATTGATTCCAGAAATTATTAACGGACATTGACTAATTATTACTCATATATGAACTGAATCAGCTACAGGACAATTTATTATTATTACATATAGTGTGTCATTGGAAGCACCTATATACTGAGCTAAAATTAAGGATCCAATGTATGTGTGTATGTATGTGTGAATGTGTGTGTGAATTATTAAGAGCTAAATAAATGTGGTTATATTTTATCTGCACATATATGGGCTCCGTTTTCATTAAATAGGTCAATCATTACATGGGGGCTCGTCCGGGATTTTTGACTGTGATTGGCTGTTTGATGTAAACCGTAGCTTTCATGTTAACATTGTCTAATTTCCTGTATTATTGTTCTTTGTAACAGTTTTGAAGACGTTGGAAACGACACTTGCGCCGACTGGTCACTGCAGATCTATGATTGGTGAGTCTGTAGCTTTTGTCCTTGTCTTGGTAGATTCCGCAATTTTTCCGGCATCACTATTCTGCATTTCACTGTATACATTCCAGGGTTATTGGAATTGAGTAGGGTGACCGCGTTGGAATTTAGGTTCGGACAAATTCCAGATTTTTGAAACACTTCAGTATTGGTGGTTCGCTACATTATTTTGTGCACGTGTTTTTGGAAAATGTAATGTACTATGTCGTTGAGAATTAAACCCCGTTTAGGATATTTTATCTTTCTGTCCTGTGCCCTGGCAATTATGGCAGGCATAGAGCAGGCCGAGCGTTATATCTCTATGGGAAAATCTTTTGGATTAGAAGGCAAAGACCTTGTGCAATTCGTACAAGATCGTGAAAAGCAAGAGTCCGATCGCGAAGACCGGTATGCAGAGCGCGAAGCTAGACAAAAGCTTTAGCATTGCAAAGTTTAGAGAAGCAGGTGGAATTGCAGAAGTTGAAGAATGTTGAGTCAGAAAATAGAGATCAAGCTAGTTTTCCAATTAGCGGGAACGTCCCCAGAACCCCAAAATTACCATACTTTGACGATGAAAGGGACGATATGGATGCCTACTTGCTTAGGTTTGAACGATACGCAGTTAGTCAAAAATGGCATTTTGCTAATGACGCTATATATCTTAGTGCACTGCTAAAAGGTAAAGCTTTAGATGTATATACTAGAATGCCAGTTTCTGAAGCCAATAATTATGGTAGGCTTAAAGCTTCCTTGCTTCGTGCATTTCAACTGACGGAAGATGGTTTCCGCCGAAAATTCCATTCTGAGAAACTTGGTAAGGGAGAACTGCCATCTCAATTTTTGACCAGATTAGGGAACTATTTTGACAGATGGGTATTCGCTGCAGGTGTGGGAGATTCTCGCAATAACCTTAGAGATTTCTTAATCCTTGAGCAATTCCTGTTCCTATGTCCCGGTGAGTTATCGATATATCTTAGGGAAAAGACAATCTGTACCCTTGACGATGCAATCCGTGAATCGGATATCTATATGGATGCTCATCATATGGTTGCTACACCTAAGAAAACCATTGTAAATTTTAGTGGTAAACAAACTGAACCAGGAAATCGCACCCGAGTAGTGGATAGTAAAACCAACGAGGAGTCCAAAAACAAGGCGAAAAACCTACATTCAGATGTTTTATCTGCGATAAACCAGGTCATAAGGCCACCTTTTGTAAGTTGAAGGGAAAATTATCTAATATTTCTGCTTCGACCCTAACGACCCTTCGACCCTGCTTAGTGACAGGCGACGAAAACGAGGTTCAAAATAGAAACTTGTCTCCTGCGGTTAAAGTAAAAGAATCTCATTTGACCCAAGATGAAGTTGATATTTTGAGTGACCTCCCTACAGAGTTCGGTTTTATAGGAAACCAGCGCGTACTTGTATTGCGCGATACCGGTTGTTCGGGCGTTATAGTTAAACGTGGTCTTGTAACTGACAAACAGCTTACGGGGGAGGTTAGACCATACATGTCGGTTGATAAAACGGTCAAGTCGGCACCAGTGGCAGAAATATATGTGGACACACCTTATTACAGCGGTACGGTCAAAGCACTTTGCTTCGACGATCCAATCTATGAGGTTATTATTGGAAATTCTGTCGCATTGAAAGAAACTAAGTCAAATCATACGGCAGAACATGTTGACGAAAAGCTGTCTATTGCCACTACAGTAACGCGTAGTCAAGCTGCCAAAGTTACGTCGAAAGAACGTCCGTTGAAAATTCCGCAATTACCGCAAATTGGTGATGCAAAGAAGTTTCTTAAACAAAAGAAAACCGACAAGACACTTGAAGACGCACGTAAAATGGCGGACGGTCACAAGGTTGTCAAGCGCGCTACCGTTTCGATACAGTTTGTAATAAAAAATGAATTACTGTACCGTGTAGTCACGCCAAATAATACCAACGGAATTTGCTATGAACCTCGATTAACTGTTCCCCTTAAGTATAGAGACGTGGTATTGAAAATGGTGCATGAAAGTATTCTTGCTGGCCATATGGGTATCACGAAAACACTTGATCGCATCCAAGCGCACTTTTATTGGTCGGGAATGCACGGTGATGTCAATCCTGTAATCCGCGTCAAAGAACTATTCCCAAAGGTAAGATACCGAAAGCCCCATTAGGAAAAATGCCGTTAATAACCACACCGTTTTATCGTGTTTCGGTTGACATCGTTGGACCTTTGGTACCAAAATCGAAACGCGGAAATCGTTATATATTAACAATGGTCGACACTGCAGCGCGCTATCCGAAGGCCGTAGCGTTGTCGAATATAGACACCACTACTGTAGCCGAAGCTATTGTGCGTATGATCAGTGATGTGGGCATACCGAAAGAAATACTGAGTGACAATGGGTCGCAATTCACTTCCGATATGATGCGTGAAGTTCAAAGATTGCTTTCTATTCAAAGTGTTACCACGTCTCCTTATCACGCTCAAAGTAACGGTCTCTGTGAGAAATATAATGGCACGTTGAAGTTGATGCGTACGGCAATTGAAACACCGGCTGAATGGGATAGGTTGATTGAGCCGTTTTTGTTTTCGTACCGTGAAACATCGTTGGCTAGTCTAGGTGGATTTTCGCCTTTTGAGGTACTATATGGACGTGCTGTCCGCGGACCTATGGCCATTTTGCGCGAGGTTTGGTCTCGGGACGACATAGAAGATGAAGTTAGAACAAACTATGACTACGTTTTAGATTTAAAACATCGTTTAGAGAAAACCTGTAGCATTGTTCAAACAGAATTGACAAAGAATAGGGAGACTCAAAAACACTATTTTGATCGGAAAGCTGTCCCCCGCCAACTAAACAAGGACGATTTGGCTCTTGTCCTTCTGCCAACTGATAGCAACAAGCTTTTAATGAAGTGGAAGGGGCCGTTTACGGTTAAAACTAAAATTGAAGAAAACAACTATGTGTTAGATGTAAACGGGCGAGAAAAGCTTTTCCATATTAACATGTTGAAGCAATATTTTACGCGCCAAACATCGGACGTCATGGCGGTTTCAGTAGCTGTGGTGACGTCAGATACGGAAGACTTTGGTGAACCGGAAGTAAGCACAGAGTTCAACCACGAAGATTACACTCATGTAAATATTAATCCAAATTTGAGTTCTGAACAGACTTTGGAAATAAAACAGATTTTGGAAAAATTTAGTGACGTGTTTTCCTCTCTTCCTGGATTAACTGATGTTATAGAACACAAATATCCTTGACTGATGAAACGCCAATTAGATCTAAACCCTATCCAGTTCCTTACGGGATGTATCAAGACCTTGAAAAGGAAATAGACGAGATGCTTAAGTTAAAGATTATTGAGCCATCTGACTCGCCTTACTGTAGTCCCATAGTGTTGATGAAGAAAAAAATGGCGGCATACGTCCGTGTGCCGATATGAGGAAAGTAAATAGAGTAACCATAGTAGACTGTGAACCCCTCCGAGATATTGATTCCATTTTTGCTAAATTGTCAGGAAATCGGTTTTATTCGAAGTTTGATTGCTGCAAGGGTTATTGGCAAATTCCCATGGCAGACAGTTCCAAGAGAATAACCGCTTTTAGTACCCCGAATGGCCACTATGAGTACTGTAGGATGCCATTTGTCCTAGTAAACTCGGGTGCTACTTACAGTAGAATGATGAGGATTGTTCTTAAAGGTCTAAAAGATGTTGAAAACTTTGTAGACGACGTATTGGGGCATACCGATGATTGAAATTCACATCTGGTAATGCTGCGTCAGACACTGATGCGCTTTTGTGATGCAAATATTACTCTGAAGCCATCCAAATGCTTCCCAGGCTCTTTTGATATGGATTTGTTGGGTCACAAGATCAAGGACGGTAATTTGTTGACTCAAGACGATAAATTCGCCAACATAAGTGAGGCTGCAATCCCAAAGATTAAAAAGCAAATTCGGTCGTTTATGGGACTTGCAGGTTATTATCGTCAGTACATTCCGAATTTTGCAGAAAAGGCTCTATTGCTGACTGATCTCACTAAGGAAGGTGTACCGAACAAGTTACCGTGGACTCGAGAGCATACGATTTCTTTTGAGAAGTTAAAGAACGAATTCTGTCACGGAACTATATTGAAATTACCTGATCTTAGCCGTAAGTTTTTTTCTACGAATAGACGCATCGGATTATGGCTTAGGAGGAGTGCTTTTACAGAAGTATGAGAATAAGTATTTTCCAGTTGCATACATAAGTAAAAAACTATCTCCGACGGAGCAGAAATACTCTGTTGTTGAACGAGAGTGTATGGCCATTGTTTGGGCAATCGCCAAATTTCAAGTTTACTTATATGGAAACGAATTCACTTTGCAGACTGACCATCGGTCATTGATATACCTGGACCTAGCAAAACACAATAATCAAAGAATAATGCGCTGGGCACTTTCATTGCAACCTATAAATTTATTGCGGAGTTGATCAGAGGCGAGGACAATATTGGTGCAGATGTACTCAGCCGGTTGGTATAGTGATCGGTCAAACTTGTGTAATGACTGAGAGCAGTGTATATTTTTAATTACAAGCGTCTAGTCCGTCATTCATAATCCAGCCGTCGTCCATTACCTATGCTGACCTATCTTGGCATGATTTTATTCTTTTCAAGATAGTTTATTCTTAGGTGGGGCGCATGTCATGTCTGGATTGTTTTTGATGTAACATGCGTGAAGGCGACTCGCCCGTGTGTGCAAGGATAATGTATTCGTACTGGGTCGGAAGTCGGAATACGAGTTAGCGTGGTATGTACACTTGTCCCGTATGACTGTCGACACGAATTCTTGAAGCCGTTAGCTGTGGTAATGTATTGATTTGATGTCAGCTTATATGATGATGTTTCGCCTGTGTATACAAATTCATGTTGAACGATAGCACGGTTGGAGCACAGTTGATATTTGCATGCTACTGCCAGCAGGCTAGATTTGCTCTGCATATTTTTGAATTTGTTTGGACCGGTTATTCATTAGATATAAATGGCCGAGTTTTGGTAGTCGCTGGGAGATTTGGAATATTTGTTCGTAGAGAACGGTACAGACCAGAGAGGTCTAGGATATGGTATAGGCCGGAGAGGCTTATAATATGATTATAGCCCTTACATTTTAGATGGGTTATTTTCTGGAGAGAAATTCTAGAAGTTACGAATGTCTTATTGTTGGAAATGACGGACGAGTTTCCGGCATTTAATTGTGGCTTCCTGCCAAACGGATCTCTGCGTAAATGATTTAGCAGTACTGGAGGTATGTAATAGATGTATATTTGATTATGATATAATTCTCCCATATGCAATATAGAGTAATTTATATCATGATAGTTGGAATTGCTGATATATGTATGTGAATCATTGTGTATACCTTCTATTGTAATATTATAGTAAATGCTGTTCATTTGATTGACCTACAGTGTATTATGGACAATTCTGCTGATAGACGTATGGTGACCAGTTAGAGCCATATTCACAACGGCTGACTCTGTGAAGTGCCCATCATCTGTCATTCACAACGATGGTGTGGTGTGTCTATCATCGGTCATTCACAACAATGGTGTGGTGTGTCTATCATCGGTCATTCACAACAATGGTGCGGAGTGCCTATCATCTGTCTCCGGATACGGTCAGAGAAGGAATCGTTAGGCCCGCCTAATATCCGACTTGAATATTAATCCGCGTTATCACGTCTTCATCTAACCGGAATCCAACAGTAGTATGGTGGTTTGGTATATGGTATGTGGACAATTACAAATCTACGATTGAATTACATTGAACTAATTGATTCCAGAAATTATTAACGGATATTGACTAATTATTACTCATTTATGAACTGAATCAGCTACAGGACAATTTATTATTATTACATATAGTGTGTCATTGGAAGCACCTATATACTGAGCTAAAATTAAGGATCCAATGTATATGTGTATGTATGTGTGAATGTGTGTGTGAATTATTAAGAGTTAAACAAATGTGGTTATATTTTATCTGCACATATATGGGCTCCGCTTTCATTAAATAGGCCAATCATTACAATGAAAATAAATTGCATAGATCGGGTTAATAGGTAGGATAATTGTTGGTACCAGTATATCGAATATTGATTTCAATTATGGCACTCAAATGGTATGCCTTATATGATAATTTCATGTCGCTGTGTGACTTAAATCAATCTGACATTATATCCATTTGTTATATTTATGGATCAAACAGCATTTCAATATACACTGAAGCCGTCCACAACTCAGTATGCTTTATTCCACAGTTACCAAGATTGTGTCATAGACAATCAATAAACTGTTACACGACATCAGGAGAAATTTTTCCAGACAAACGTTGCAGTGATTTCAACCCAGCAAATCCATAATTTGTTAACAACACCAGAAGAAAAATATTGAGGGCAAATGACTTTTCAAGAATGGTGATTTTATTTTTTTGAGTGACCTAATGAAACACCCAACAGGAGCAGCATTACTCAATACATGTATACGCTTTTTTCATTCATTAGCAAAAACATCACATCAAGGAAACCTTTTGATGCCATTACATCTATTACGCCATCAATTCAAATGTTATTGTACCAAACACAGTACAAGGTAGTTTACGAAAAACACGCAAAACAACAATACAGTGCACACAATGAGTGACGCCCTCCTCCTTTCGCTGACATGCCCCCCCCCCAGCCTTCAATCAACGAAGGGTGATATTGAATAAGTATGTGAGTAATTTTGACGTCTTCCGGGTTGATTTGCAAGAAAAAAAACCCCACTGAAGTGTGACAATCAGGCATAATTTGAATTTCAGTGTGTCACAATTAGAATTTGAAGGTGAGAGATATATTGCACCTTTCAATTCTGTGAGGAGAGCAATTTGCACTCGCCGGTTTTTTATACTGAATAGTTCCAATGAATGTCACAATATACATCTGCCAAAACTTGCTGTTGTAACCAGTTTATGCCTCAATAAACATGCGGTAATGCAAAAAGAAAATCTCTGGTTTGAATCTGTTCATCACAATACCATGGCTCATCCACAGTGGCTCTGTTCTTCCGTCATGTGCATACAAGTACACGGCGTACAATTAATTGTGCACCTCTAGGGGTACTCGCTCGCTCTTGGAGGTATAAAAGGCTCCACTCGGAGTCATCTGTCTGCATGGTCATGCTTTGTGATTCCTGGATAAAGTCTCAAACTATTATTTTATAATAAACTGTATTTTGCATGCTGGTGGTTATATCCACAGAAGAATCATGCACGTGTAAACAATAGTTTCGTCATTCAAGAAGCTAAAGTGTGAAAGTTACTGCTCCTCACAACCTGTACACGTGCGTTTTAGGTGACAGTTCTACAAATTCAACTGAGAAGTGGTAGCCGATTCGACTTCCTGACATATCTAAGGCGCATCTCGAGGGAGAAACATGCAGCAAATTACAATTAAACGGATATACATGATATCAGAAATCGATGTACAACAGCGCTGCATCTTTTTTCTACACCTGTTCCGATACTAGCAATCACACGCTATGAATCGGCATCTTGATGTGTTATATGGTTATTGGGTTGTTCCGTGCGACGAAAAAAGCCAAGGAAAATAAAGAAATGTACGCCAAAGAAAACGAATTTAGAGCGCAACCCTCTATTTTAACTCCGAGATAACCCGTCTATACCTCCAAGAGCGGAGAGTATCGCGTGAAATAGCACTGTGGAAAAGTTTACTAGGAAAAGAATTCGACTGGAGATTACAGTTTTTGCAGCACAATCGATGAGAGGATTTCATAAAGTTATTTCTAATTAAAAGTCAAAACAATTTCTCTCAGGAATTGAGGCGTGCAATTATCCCTCCCCTCGCTCAGCTATTAGGGGAGCGGGAGCGATTTCTCCAGTCAAATATGAAAGACTGACTGAAAATCGGAAAGACCGCCAAAGGTTCGATTTTCTTCAGTTATCCACCATAATCATGGTAATAAGTCCTAATTCGAAATTTACCCGGGCGATACATTATGTGAGTGATCTTTGAATGTGCGAATATTTGTCAAGCAATACTTACTGTTGAAGAGCCGACATTCGGTAACCCAGCTTTCTTCCTGTTTTTCTGCCAATACTCTCTGGCGCGCGCTATATCACAGATGGTAATTTATAAAATTAGATTCAAATCTAAGCCGAAATTATCGGAAACCACCAGCTTCATCTTCCCTTTCAATAGGTTTATAACTAAAGGCTTCCGAGTATACACAGGCCAGCTGACAAGTGTCACCCGGGTAAAACAAAGTTCAATCTAAACACAGGCAGACTGGCCTACATACACCGAACCTGGCTGTGAATGACATGAAACTTGGATTGGCTCTACTTAAAATTTTTATATCGAAATGTTAGAATGCGGTTATATTGGATGTCGCATTCAACCATGTAAGCTATGGTTTGTATGTAGCAGCGAACCATAAAATATATCGTCAAATGATTCGACCACTAATTCTACGGTCGGGCCACGACATCGGACCATTCCAACCTTGGTCGAATTAGAGAAATGCTACCATATATTTTCTGGTCATAAATTTTGTCCATTCTTCTTATGATCGAAATGGTTTGACCAGTAAAATCTGACCACATGACCGTTGATCATATATGTCCTGGTCAGGGTAACCATATCCTTCTAGCAGTGTGGAGACTAACACGGCCACTCAGATTATACAACACCAGAAGCAAGTATCAAAATAAGAACAGTGCAAACTCGTATGCGATTTATGTGATCAAGATATTCAGATTATTTTCATCCAAAAATTCATGAACACGTTGTAGGTCCAAAGGAACACGTAAAATCTCTTAAATAGAACGTCAGTCATGAATAACGGATAGCTGGGTATTATGTAGGAAATATAGTATAATTTTAATACAACCCCGAGAAGGCGACTTTCACATGACAGTCAAAGTACGCTCAGCCGTCGTCCATCAAAGAATTTCGGCGTCCATAATCCAAAGACCTAAATAATATAGTAACATTATCACAAAATTAGAATGTTAAATCATAGCATACATAAAACTAGGCTAATGTCCTGCAAGACAGAACCGTTCAACAGTTTTTAATGATGCCAGCAAGACATCATTATGTTCCCAAAATACAAAATGCGTATCGCTGATCAGTATTCTTAATGCATATGATATACTTTATAGGTTCATACGGCCTAAATTCCTAAAGCCAGGACCAGATCGATCAGAAACATCGCGCTGTAAATGTGGTTAAAAGATAAAGGCCTCATGCATGATCATGGGGCAATAATTGGAGGTATCTGTGAATAGTTTTTGTAAACCCTTTCAAGGCAAATTAACTGCCTTAAGACAAAGGAGAACAAGCCTGGGGAATAATTCTTGCTGATGAAAGAGATTTTTTGTGGTCCAAGATGACGTGAAAGAGGCGGAAATAAATGTATTCTAATGGAAAGATGTGGCCCATTGCCGGATATCTGAGGGTCACTGTTGGTGACCTAAACGAAAATCGAAACGGGCGTTATATGCCGGGAACGGTTATCAGTTGAAAGAGCGCGAAGGTAGCTATGGGTTCGGAGGATTGATTGTAGGTCGATTGAAGGTTAAACATTCTGCAGTAATAACTGGCTATATCCGTGACACATTTCTTCACTTGATCGTCACCCGTCACTACAACTACCATGATGATATATCTTTACAATAATCCAGTGAAGAGTGTATCCTGTAACAATTTCCAAAAGACGATATAGGACACGCTGCTGTGCACCGACAGTAATTCGAGTGAGTGCCGTCCACATGTAGAGAAAGCTACGTTGTGATCAGTTGTCCGACTCGAAAGTCTACAGAACTCGTCCATGAAAATCGTAACGAGACCAGAATTCACGAGACATTGATTACCCTGTATCAATGTAGTGAAATCTCCTAGGTCGCATGAACACCGAATTGGATTTCCATCCACCATCGAAACAATGACTGCCTTAGGGGCACATGTGACTGGCCATTTGGAAAGCTGATTCGGTAGAAGTATCAGGTTCATAACAAAGTATGTTTCACAGAAGAAGTCCTTAGATAGCTCAGTCAAATGATTCCCCGACAAATCCAATAATTGTATAAGCCAGTTTGTTGCGGTTGGTGACACCGTGAACGATCGGATGCGGTTGTTCTGCAACCTCAGATGTTTGAGCTCGATGAAAAATGAACAGGCCGTAATGTTTACAACTTCGATTTCGTTGTTATTGAGATTCAATTTGGATAGCTTATATGTATCACTAGCGAACACATCACATCCAGGAAAGCTTTTGACGCCATTATATTGATTATTCCATGTAACATCAACAAGATCGGTTGGACCAGCTGGACTTGGATAAGTCTCTATATCTAACTGGCGTACACCATTCAGACTATTTGAGTCCGTGTTCAGAAATAGTGTGAACTTCCGATGATGAATGTGTTCTTCCCCCTTCCATTCTAGCCTCATTTTCGGGAGCGACTTCAGTTTATTTTCCATCAGAAACAATCGACAATGAGAACCGACTTTATCCAACGAAAACTGCATTGATGAAAGTAAAGACAGAAAGTTACCTGCCAAGACTAGCTGAATAATTGAGCTGTCACCAGCAGTAACATGGAGTCCTGTAATACTTTTGATTCTATTTCCAAAAAATTCCGCAGTCGTCCGAAGAGTGAAGCCGGTTAAGTTCAGAGATTCGAGTTTGTTGTTTGACAAGTTAACATTCGGGAGGTTTGGCTTACCGCCACATGTTCCCTTAGAAGGAAATTGTGTAAAATCATTGTAAGGAAGAGCTAGCGTAACTGATTCACACATCTTGGAGTTCAACCAGTCGGTTGAGGTCAGCCTGTTGTTTCCCAATAGAAGTGTCAATATTTCAGTGATGTTTTCAAAAGTGTCGTCTGAGATGTGAGACAATTCGGCATTTTCCATTATCAAGATTTCAACCCGAAGCCCAGAAAAGGCTTTACTAGAAAGACTAAGAGGATTTCCTGATAACACCAATTCTTTCACGTTAGCCCCAGAAAAAGTACATGGTTCAATTGAAGTTATCTTGTTTCCTGTCAAAACGATCGTGCTTATGGCTCGTCCCGTCCGAGTGAATGTCCCAGGTGCAACAGCAAATATATCGTTGGAAGCCAGACTTATGTGATTTAGTTTGTCCATACTTTGGAAGATTGACGGTGGAATCTTCAAAATATGGTTTTCTGCAATTATAAGGGAGTCCAAGTTAGTGAATAGCTGTATAAAATCCCAAACGTCGTCGGTCAAGTTATTATTTTGCAGTGAAAGATGCGACAGAGTATCCCTAGAGAAAAGTAAGGCAGAAGTTTCTATCAGATGAAATGAACACGATTGTATTTCTAGTCTATTTAACGATGGTTTAAACAGGGTTTCTATCCTTTCTGCCAACTCACGACAGTATAGGACGGTGTAATTCAATAATGTATCCACGGAGAAGAGAAAGCACCCTGAATTGTTTCCACGTTGCCAGTAAGAGTGACGTTTCCTCACCAGACCTAGTGTACTGTACGTGTCTTCACAATTGTTCTCCATGTCGGCGATGCTGTGCCAAAGGAAAGCACCACGTGCGCTATCCGTAACCAAAGGTGGTGTGAAATTATCGGAAGTGTTGAGATACCAGACATCCAGGGAGCTCGCGCTTGTTGGACAAACCAAAGAACCAGAACAAGAACACACATGTCCATGCTCTCCACACAAAACAACGACATTATCTTCATCTTGACTGATAACTGCTACGACGAAAAATATTGTCAAAATACCACACACCATGGTATTCATTTGCAGTTTCTCCGTCTTGAAGAAACTAGCATATAGAATGATACAGATTACGATCGTCGACATTTTATATGGTGTAAAATGATCTACGGAATCTTTAGGATAACACGATAACATTGTGCCTGCGAGGTGAATGATGAAGACACCAACTATCCAATAGCGCAAAGTTGTATTAATGCTCATACAGACGATGCTGTAACCAAGGGCGAGTAATATGAATCGAACTCTATCTTAGATCATACACCCACTAGGGTTTTTTTTCTGAAAGCTATCATATGCCAAGCGCCTCCACTCAAACTTTCTCAGGTTTGGCGATACATATCGCATGCTGATAGCAAAATACGAACGTGGTGTGCAAGATCTATGGCGCTACGTTTCGTAACTTGTGTCTGATTCCGCTTAACCCGGGGCTAGGGGCCGTATGAACCCATGTGCTTCAAGAGCCTCATGGTCCTCATATGAACAGTCACAATCAAAGCGTGACTGAGATGCATCATTCTTTGGATGACGACTTTGCAGCGAATATTATGGATTAAGAATACTGATCAGCGATACGGATTTGATATTTTTGGAACATCATGATGTCTTGCCGGCATCATTGAAAACTGTTGACCGCTTCTCTCTTGCAGGAAACAAGCTTATGTTTATGTAGGCTATGATTGTCTTTTTGAATTTGGTGCTAATACTGTTATATGGAATATGAAATAGGTCTTTGGATTATGGACGCGGATGTTCTCTGATGGACGACGGCTGGATTATGAATGACGGACTAGACGCTTGTAATTTGGATTATGGACGCGGATATTCTCTAATGGACGACGGCTGGATTATGAATGACGGACTAGACGCTTGTAATCATAATATCTCAATATTGACAAAAACACACATCCTAATTTTCTGTCTGTCTCTAAGGGTTACCACCGCAGTTTCCTATTGTTGGCTAGTGGGATTCCCCGAACAATGCATGGTGAAGGGATTCCTCTGCTGGTGTTACTTGTAAAATTGTAATTTTTAGAACTTTGTTATAAAGAATACGCTTAAAGAGTAAGTTTAATTGCTAATAAAAAGCTGTAAGAATATGTATTTTTTCCTCAATTTTGCGAGAAAGACAATACCGAGGGAGGTAACTCTGTGAACCCTCGCGGATGGGCTGTTTTCTAAATTTTTATTGTTCGGTTTAACCCTATATGGTTTGGGCGATTTGGGGTGTACCGCAGCCCGGGGAAAGGGGCGGAAAGTGCCACCCCTATATATTTTCGCCTTCGCTAAGGCTAGACGGCTGAAACTTACCACACTATATCTTTGGGTCAAGCTCTACAAGAAAATATAAAGAAAGAGCGTTTTTGGACGATTTTTCGGTCAGAATTTTGGATATTTTTTTTTCTTCCCCAAAACTGCATGATAAATTAGTAAAAAAAATAATCTGATATGAAATAAAATAGGTTTTACCCACTTTTCCATACAGAAAAGCTGAAAATTTGAAGAAATATGACGAAAAATCTCTTTTCTGGTACTCCACATGGCTGTCAATTTGAATTTACCCATGATCCTCTGCTCGGGGGTTCATGCAAATAGGCTCAAAATGACCCCAATATGATAATATAAAAAGTCACAGAGTTTCCGCTCTCAATTTTGTGTCGTTCCGGGGATAGAAGGAAACAAACCAACAACGGGGGGGGGGGGGGGCGAAAAGTGACCCCCCAGGCCAGGTAGGGTTAAATGACGATGAAAACGAACTGGCGATGACCTATCCAAACTGGGTTTTTTTAATCTGTCAGACATTCTCTTCGAATCATCTTCATTTTATCCAGCCAATTTCTACGTTCTCACTTCGAACCTGCCTTGATTTATCTGACCCCTTCGGCGTTCGAAATCCGAGGTGTAATTTTCACCAGCTAACGACAGAAGAACCAATCAGAACGTACAAATCGATTGCGAGTGAAGTCACATTGAGTGACATCATATTCTATTAGCGGCGTCTTTCCTCCTAATATGGTGCCCACTAATTAGGTCATCCAATCAATAACGCTCTTGTGCGACCCATTTCGAATTTCAAATGTTTTCGAGGTCAGTGACGTCTCGTGTCTATAAGTTATTTGAATATTGAAGGAGTCCAGATATATCAAGGGAAGTTCGAAGTGGGAACGTAGAAATTGGTTGAATAAAATGAAGCTGCTTCGAACATGTAGTAGTCAATCAACTCTCAGTTTGGAACGTCACACAATTTTCAAGGGCCGAACTGGTGATATTTTTCGTAATTTTCATGTTTAGGGTAGGGGTGCTTTGTCAATTAATTTCAGGTCCACTTTCCTACGTAACTTTAATAAGCCGGCCCTTTTTTGCACAACATTTTGTAGCTGAACTTCTACAATACAGTTATCGATAGTTGCTTTAGTGTTTGTTGTGACCAGAGGAGGTTCGTGATAGTGTATCGCTGTCATCTGAGGTTTTCACACGAAAACTGTTTTCTGTGCCCTTACCTTCTTACTATCACTGATGGCTTTATCTGAAATGCAACTTGATCTGGAGTAATACATTCTGTCTTAAATCAACGTAAATGGAGTGGCAATCATGAAGTGATTATAAGGGGTCATATAAGGGGTCACGTCCAATCGATTGAGACGGTTTCTCGATAACCGAGTAATACCGATAAATATCTCGTCTCGAAGGGTCCAGGTTTATCTCTATCGATTGCTGTCCCGGTTTGCTCCCGGTTTTCTCTCGAAGCACAAGCCCATCTCGATCCACCTCGAAATAAATAGTCTAAGAATTGCTTCGAGAAAGGAATCGAGATGCCTTCAAATGGTTTGAACCATCCAGAAGGTTTATGCTCGTAATATATGTAGTTCTCTGTGATAGCGAATTTAATCTTGGCGAATACATATGCATTATAAGACGGTTAATGAATTAGATTGAAAATGAATAATTTAATATTATTTTGTAAGTCTGTCTGGATATCTGCAGTCCCATGGTCTGCATGGGAAGAACGAATCATCATCCTCTGAAATGGTATAAGCTGGCTCATTATTATTCAGTATTATCAACTTATTTCGAACCTACTTTTTAAATTTGAATCACATTATGACATACGTCAGGGAACTGTGCATTGAAATAAATTCTGCAAGTCTAGAATATAATTACATATGTTCTTCTGAAAGTATATCAGAATGGGGGAAAACGGTTATTGATAATATTTATTTGATAGCAGCTTGACTTGACGCTTCGTTAGGGATTCCCCCGTTATTCAGATAAATAGTGACATTGCAGACCACAGGATCGACTGGTTATTCACTCGAAAGCGGAGAATTTTAACATAAACGCTCGATCGAGGTTTTTGAGCACTCCCTGTCAGCCGTTCTCATGGACAGAGCAGTATCGTTGACAGTAAAACGTGTGTGACCGTAGGTCCAAAACATCATTGCGCCCTGAATTGGGCGTTAATTACTTTCACTATTTGCTAGACACAGGCAATCAGAAATAAATAATAGAGGCTAAGCATATTATTAAACCACGCTTGCTAACAATGTTGTTTCAGTTTTTTTCTTTCAAAGAAATTAACCCCTCCGACCCCTCCCCTTCGCTGTTGTTTGAAGCCGACGTTTTTTCACAGACCGTCACAGTGTGACGTGTGAATTATCAACACCTCCAATTCCGATTGTCGATATTGCCGCTAGCCATTTCTAGGCTTCTTATGTGAGCAATAAACTTTATTGATATTATCTCTTTGTTTGAACTTGTCATGATTTGATATATTTGGCAGAGAATTTGTCTACGGGAAGTTCATGTCGAGTTAAGTTGAGAACAATCGGGCCCAACTAAGAAAAAAATAAATACAATAATATAGATTCATGGAAAAGAAAAAAGGTCAAAGCTCACAATTTCCTAACGTTTGGCTGAAAATTGTTAGAGGTCAATAGCGAAGTGAAATTAACATCACTAAACCAGACTGAGTGGAATTTGAAATAAACGCCTCAAATTACTATAAACCGATTGCTTCACACAGTGAAACTAACAGCTCGCTCCGTCAATGGCCGACATATACAAACAACTCTTCAAGCGAAAGTTGTAGAATTCATATCATTTTCTGTGATTCGGAATCAACAGTTCATTTATGAAGGAAGGTGCGCCTGTCGGTGTAATTAACATAAATGACAGGTCAATTTCTTTCCGAAATCGGCCGTAGTTCATATCTTATTTCGCGTTATTACAATCTAAGGTTTCCGGTTATGTTCTTAATATTCGGCAAATGAGGCAACGAATACCCTAAATATGTCATTTATTCCGCGTTAGTTATACAATCAATTATCCAGATAAGAAATAGCCTTCGAATATATATTCATTAAAGATGAATGAAACATTCTATACCAATTGGATTAGAAAAAACCCAGGACATGGACATACCGATTAAACGTGGAATAATATGGGAAAACCGTTTCAAAAAAAAAATTTGTTGTCGGGATTCCATTTTAGGCCGCGATATGCGTATACGACGGGCGGTCCCAAAATTTGGTGCCCGCTCAACACTCCGATCGTCTGAGAAGCTACGAAACGGCCAAAAAAAAAATACGAACATATAGAAACGGGGACTCCCTTCGAGATTACGGATAAATTTCATGTCCATCTCGAAAACCGGGACGTTTCGATCGAGATAGAACCGGGAGGAAACCGGGAGACGTTGTCCGGGGTCCCGGTTCTGCCCTCCCGGTTTCAGCCGAGAAATTTCTCGATCCATCTCGAAAGCATCGAGAAAGCGCCTCGATTAATTGGATGTGACGCTTAAGTTGTCTCCGTTGTCATGTAAATGAACAAAATGTTCTGAATTGCATGTTGTAACTTAAAATAGCAATATATCAGATTACTATGGACGCAAAGTAATTGGGTTGCCAGAATATATCTGCGTTGTAGATTATTTCACCACATGAATTCCATTGTATATTTTGGGCGATATTTGACGTCACCGCAGATGGCATTATAGCAACAATCTTTGTCAAAGCATCGTAGGCACATTTGCAGTAGCCTCTAGGGTACTGCATACTCATACAGTACAATGTACCTCCTACAATCAACCTATTGCATATTTCACGTACCACTCTCATCCCCATAACGTCCACCTACCCGTCCCCGACGCCAACACTCGCTTGGACGAGTGTACACTCTGATTGGATATGGACCATTATTTCTCGAATACGGCTGCGGTTGCCAGACATTGACACTTCTTTTTATAATTGACATTTTTTTAATTAATTTTCCCGTTTTGATCCACACATCATACAGAGCCCATACATATACATATAGAGATACAATATCACTCAACATTGTCCGATACATTTAAAACCATAGAGAACAATATGTTCTTATATAAAACAAGCTATAGTTCGGCGATTCAAAAGATAATATGTCTCAACCATATTGTGGGTTATTTGCATAGAACGACAATGGTAAAACACCAAGTTTACGGACACATTATTGAAACATTTAGGGTTTGAAGGTAATAACAAAAGCGAGAGGTAATATACTGACATGGGTATTGTAACACCCCAATAAAATTTCAGGACATGAAATGTACATTTCTAACCTCATAAAGGCAATTGTCCCGGAGATTTAACTATACACTTCTATCACTATTAATTTCAAATTTCCGATGCACGTACTAACTAAACAGTACACAATAAGATTACATCTGGGTAACGGGAAATATTTTTCTATATGAAAGATATACATGTGCATATCCGGAAATGTAATCAACCAGGAAACCATTTCAAAATCCATGCAAATCCCAGAAATACTGTGTCTTCTTACATGCCTTATTTTGTAATTAAGTCTTTTGATACCCTGGACACAAATACGTATTTATGAAACAGTTGAAGAGGACTCCCAGACTTTATTTTAGGAATACTCTTTAAGTTTGAATAAGGTATTTCTTATCCATGAATAATGCGCACCAAAGTCTAGTAAGCAGGTAAACTTTGATCCACGTCTTTTCTCGGTAAGCTCAGTTCAATCTCTCTCGTATTTCCTTCGTGCTACCAGCACTAGTCGGAGAGTGCGCAGGCGCTAAGTGCAGGAATGGACGAGTCTACTTTCCATATATTGGTAGATCAAGGCTAATTCACACCTGACTATCTGAAGCGGTATAGCGAGTACATTTCATACATACACCCGGAACCAGGAATGATAAATATCGCATACTATAAGCTGAGTAACATCAAGTATAGGAGGTTACACACCACAAACCACAAGAGATTTCCTGATACAAACCACAGGACACTCCACGCCACGACTGACGTTACGTCACAGGCGTCCCTAACTTCAGGGCGTAGGCAACGTTCCAGCGGAGCGGGAAGAGCGTTTGGCACTGGAGCTAAGGGAACCGTGACTGAAGTTTCACCATCCCCGTAACTTGTCACATGATAGGTGGATGGAAAAGGATTTCGGTCACGCGATTCCATAAATTGCTGCTCAGAGTTCCCAGCATCTCTAAGATTTATATTGTCTGATTTGTCTGTAGTCACTTTTCCCGTTGATTCAGAGGCCAAACATTCTGGTGATCGTTGAACAACTTTAATATGGGTAGATGTGCTATTTGCACACCTTTCCAAACTTTGCGCAGCTGACAGGCTCGGGATCAGTTTATCTAGAGTACTCTGATGTAACTCGCGATCAGACTTCAACTCATGTTCGACGAAATTGACCTCTGATTTAGCCCAATATCGCGTCTCCGTGAAGCATCGGGTTTCACATGCCGATCGTTCACGACTGTAAAGGTCCCTCTTCTGTGAATAGTCGGGTTCTGAGCCATAAGTGTCGGTTTCTGACACAGGAGTGTCAATACTACGTTGTGTCGGCAAGTCAACTATTGTACCGTCAGATTGTGCAAGTCTAGTATCCCTGTCGAAATACAACTTTGTCGTACGTGAAACTCTAGTTTCATTAACATCAGCTGACGTGGAATTGTCATTTCGAACATCAGCTGTATTTCGACATCGTAAACTATCCCTTTCTGGATAGTAATATTGCAGTGGGACCTGCATATGGCGTATACATATCTCGCTTAGTAGCATTTGCTAGATCCTGTGTTAAATGTGATGATTTTAATCAACGTCACAAAACATTGTTGCAGAAACTTATAAAACAGGGCTATTCCACCAAGCGCCTCCACTCAAAGTTTCTCAAATTTGGCGATACATATCGCATGCTGATAGCAAAATACGAACGTAGCGTGCAAGATCTATGGCGCTACGTTTCGTAACTTGTGTCTAATTCCGCTTAACCCGGGGCTAGGGGCCGTATGAACCCATGTACTTCAAGATCCTCATGGTACTCATATGAACAGTCACAATCAAAGCGTGACTGAGATACATCTTTTCTTTAGATGACGACTCTATAACGAATATTATGGATTAAGAATACTGATCAGCGATACGGATTTGATATTTTTGGAACATCATGATGTCTTGCCGGCACCATTGAAAACTGTTGACCGCTTCTCTCTTGCAGGAAACAAGCCCATGTTTATGTATACTATGATTGTCTTTTTGAATTTGGTGCTAATACTGTTATGTGGAAAATGGAATAGGTCTTTGGATTATGGACGCGGATATTCTCTAATGGACGACGGCTGGATTATGAATGACGGACTAGACGCTTGTAATTTAAAGTTTCATTGCAGTCATTGTGATTACGCAAGCTAATCTTGAAAGTTGAGTGATCATATGCGGATTCCAGAGAAGCCGAGTGACCTTTCATACTCTGATTTATAATTCTACTCTCACAGGGTGTCGTCACGCCCGACAAGTCAGGAGTGAACCCGAAGCAGCAGGAACCGTTAAGGGTCGAGTTAAATCACGTGTCGTGGAGAAAATGCGTGAACCCGGGCAATTAGCCATCGAATTCTGAAGATCGCGCATTTTCTCAACCATCAGTCATTTTTTGTTGGATACTTTGTATCGTAAGATGACGATCATAAGAGCTGCGATCAATGTCGACTGAAAGCGGTGGGAATTTATTAATGGTTGTCGAAAACGCCCTCAATTCCCGATAACATTGCCCATGTGAAACAAAACCTTCTGCGACATGCGCAGTGGATGACTGCGTGTCGTAGTTTCTTGAGAACTGTCTATGAACTTTGCTCGCGTATCCGATGGAACCCTGAACCCTGAACCCTGAAACCAGGCTCTTGTTCTAGTTCTCTCTCAGGAACATCACGAGGATAGTCCAGATGTCCACGTGATCCAATATTTCGATCACGTAGACCATCACGTATTTGATCAAGCAGGTAAACTTTGATCCACGTCTTTTCTCGGTAAGCTCAGTTGAATCTCTCTCGTATTTCCTTCGTGCTACCAGCACTAGTCGGAGAGTGCGCAGGCGCTAAGTGCAGGAATGGATGAGTCTACTTTCCATATATAGGTAGATCAAGGCTAATTCACACGTGGCTATCTAAAGCGGTATAGCGAGTACATTTCATACATACACCCGGGATGTGTCACTACAACACAGTATATGAAAAGAGGACCAATATTTATTAATCTTGTTTAATTCTTCTTTTAAATTATTTATACACCTGTCAATTTCATACATGTCTTGCAAATCGTGTTTTATGTATTGTATACATGCAACTTAACTTTTTACTTTCGACTTATGTATGTTGTACTTACAATCATCAAAAGAAAATGAACCACTGCATTACGCTTCCCATGCACTCCCAAACATTTTTTTTACAACATAGGTCAATTTTGATGGTAGTGCTCATTTCAAATCAGTGACATGTCTCTTTCCACAATAAATTTACCACTTTACATTCCCAGAATGAATGTTCTATACTCTTAGTATATTTGCTGCAAACTGTGCATACATCTGAAACTCCGGCATATAACTTGTGCAAATTAATTTGTTATCAGAATTCTGTTAATCTTGTATTGGAACCATATAAGTTTTGAATTTTTCGTGGGCTTCAATGCCGCTATATTGAACAGTTCCCTTTCTTGTTCCATGTATGTTTCATCAATAATCGTCTTCCACTTTTGGTTGGCTTTTGATATTTTGAAATTAGATCTCAAAAGTGTTTTATGAAACGTTCTACAGTCTTTTGTGTAACGAGGGGAAGTATATTTGGTAGTATAAATGGGTATTCTATTCTTTGGTCCAAGCTCATTATGCAGCTTTATTTACTGCACAGATAACCCAATGAAACTCTAAAAAGTTCGTCTTGCGTTTAGTTTTTTATTTGAATTCCGGATATCGCAAAAATGTTCCATTACTCATTAGGTCATGCATACATTTTATTCCATTACTCAGCCAATGTAAACATATGAATGGTTTACCGTTCATATTACTTTTGTCATTTTTCCAAATTATCTCATTTTCAAAGGCAGTAGAGAAATCAGGCTTTGAGTTCCAGATAAAGGCAAAACATTTCTTTTCAAATTCCTCTATCAGTCATGTGATTCAACTTCGTTAATAGTAAAGATTTCAGTACCACTACCCTTCCCAGAGGTGACACATCTCGTCTAGACCATATCTTATCACGGTTTCAATTTCCTTCAATTTGCCTTTTTAATTTATTTCATCCATTTCTGAGAGGTTTGTGCTGAAGTTGATTCCCAATAACTTAAATGAGTTTTTGACCAATCAAGTTGTCAATTAGTGTTATAAACATCCTCGTTGACTTTTAGAGCCGATCCAAATAACTCTTATTTTATTCGCCTTACCTTTTTGACCCGAAAATCCAGCAAAGAAATTTAATTTCGTTAAAGTAAAACTTCTTATGGACCCATCTAAGAAAACTGTGGTGTCATCTGTGTATTGTGACATTATATATTCAATATCTTTCATTGCTATTCCTTTTATATTTTTATTGTTTTCCAGCATATAACCTAATATTTCGGGGCAAAGTATAAATATATGCAGCAATGGGATCTCCCTGACGGCAGCCTCTAATTACTTTAAAAAACATTAACGGAGAATCATTGACAACTACACAAGACTGTATATTATTATAGAGTAGCTCTACCCATTTCCAAATTGAAGGTCCGAAATAAAAAAATAAAAAACGGAAATCTGGGAGTTTTCTGTTTGGTGCATAGTATCATACACTATCACACAAATTCTATAACCATATATCTTCTGAAAGAGAATGTTTGTACCATTAGTACAAGACAGATCCCATTTATGTGGTGCCAAATACTAATTGAAATCGAGGTGTGACGAAGATTTTTTTGTTGACCACCCAATGAAGAATATATCGTCCCTAGCCGTTCTATGACCGACAACGGGTCTGCCGGGTTATTTAGGAGACCCGAATCACACTCCTGCCCTCACGACCTCTCTGAATATTCCCATTATTGAACGAACATCCAGAAAATGTTCTGATAGTATCGATTTCAAATGTCGGAATCCGTGTTTGTTAGGAATTAAAAATACGCGCCCATTTCATTCTCTCCATGACATCAAGGATCGTCCCCTAGCGTAACCTTCCCATAAGATCAACTGGCCTCGGACACTTCAAATAGTAGTTGCACAGTGCACGCTTTCGAGCAGGGTTTGTATGCAGTATACATAGCTGCATACACCTATATGGAGTAGTGATAAATAGTTCTCACGTTTTTTTTTTTTGCTCAAATTGATAGCTGGATATGTGTACATTCAGAATACTACGGTGCCACCGCGGCACCATTGGGTAAATTTTCTAGGCCACGTCCCTTTTATTTTAATATCTCATAATTATGCCAAACTTGAAACACAATATAAACTTGTTAAATTTGGTATCAAATCGAAGCTCATGACCTACTCTACTCATTGCTACTATACATTTTAAAATTGAAAACTTTGTCATGTAAGGTCATTCGGAGGTCGTTTAAGGTCACCCTGGGTCATTCTACCTCAATGAGAAATTGGATATGTGATCATCATAGAGAGAACTTCATGACGTGACAGTAAGTTGATAACAATGCCACTTGTTGTTCTGAAATATTCAAATATAATATTATATCAAGTAAGGTCAATTTTCAATCGTATCCGATTAGGGCAATGAGCTGGCTCCGCTCCATGGATATTCACGTTTTCCTTGAAGTCAGGAAACGTGAACCAATCCGAGTTGGTTATGGTGACTGCTTATACAATGAAAAGGCAAAATCTTAAATGGCAATCTTCGTGTTCATCAATTCAATTTTAACCATGATTTGCTCGGAGAAAGAGAACCGAAACGATCCCAGTCAAGTTTACTTCGCAAGTCTACGTCATTTCGATGTATCAGAGAACAAATTACATTGGACGAAGCCATGCCAGGCGGGGTTAAGATCGCTAATGTGTCATAAGATCCCATATAGGTTGCGTTGAAACTCAGGTCTGATGTCGTTTAGTCAACACAGAGGCCATTCCATCCAATAGCTCCTCGCCACAAATTGAGTAAAGATACCTGAAAACTGATAATTTCAAAAATTATATGGCCAGTTGGGCTCCCAGAAGGACACAACTCCTCTGCATTCCTGCTGGAGGTTGGTTGTGAAACGCAGGGGGGAAAACAGATATGGCATGATAGACGAGATGATGTAGCAAAAGCGATATGATTGAAAAAGATGCTGCTTCATTCATATATGTCCATACAGCAGTGTTATATTGATTATGTACATTTGCATAATGAAATGATGAAAAAATATATTTACGTCATCATCTGAGTCATCACCATAGAGTTTTGCTTGCAGTTCCTCGAAAATGGATGTTGATAATAACATTGAAGATAAGGAAACATCTCATGATATGCTGCCTCCAGTTTAATCATGTCTATCACGCATGAGATACATCCGTTCCGTTATGGTTTCATGAATCAAAACTCGCATGTGTCTGGCATTTCTAGCTGTACTGTACTTCCGACTCGCTTTTTGATAACAAACCAAGAAACAAACAGCAAATATAATTCTCTTAATTGGGCTTTCAATGAACGATGCTCCAGACCTAAACATTTCTCCATGATGATTATATATTGACATTATTTCAGACAAGTCTGTGCCAAGAAACAGGGCATGGCGT
The DNA here is from genome assembly GCA_036873755.1 of Hanleya hanleyi. NCBI lineage: Eukaryota > Metazoa > Mollusca > Polyplacophora > Lepidopleurida > Hanleyidae > Hanleya > Hanleya hanleyi. The sequence goes on along the minus strand of JAVTVY010038043.1, from coordinate 57,128 downwards.
ACAGAAATTGTGTTCTCTTAGTTCCGTATGGAACTTATCGTTGTTTACCCACCTGTTTACCACATCCGATTGATGAGCCGAATAATATGTTTTGCTGCGTCACTGGGTGACCAGGGAGCGGACGAATTGACTGCCAAATAACACAGATGAATACCGGATCAATGAGGGTAGGGACCCATGTTTGTGTAACATCACCCTAAAATAATCTCGTATGATACAATATCCAATTTTAGTTGTTTGGCAATCTGTTTACAACATCCTATTGATAAGCCGAATAATCCAACAGATTTTGTTGCTGCGCGGATGAAGACAAGATCAATATGGATAAAATGTGTTCACAATTAGGTAATTCGTCACCAGATGAGATTGCAAAGCAAAGTTACCTTAGATTTCAATCATAATATTCGCCAATGACGTAAGATTTTATTGCCACTATTCTCTGTTCTCTCTATTAAATGTAATAGCGATCACTGATCCAGCTTATTATTGATTGGAGCGATATGCAGGAGGTGAGAAAAGCTCGCGTTTGAAGACGCCTGGCGATTAAAAAGAGACTATATGACTACAGGAAAGCATCCATCGGCACCTCATATTCAGACACGACAATACAGGAGATTCTCGGAAGTAGACTTAGTATTTCAGCCTCGCTTTTATTGCAGCTGTTAATGTGAAGAGTTTGAAGTATCCACCAGCTGAAAGCGAATTTTGTAGCTGCTCTAGTTGAACGAACGGATATTCAGAAAAACTAACCTGCAATGCCCGACTTTGACACAATCTGACCTTAAACTACCCGAAAATGGCCTCACATGGTACAGTATTCAATTTGAGCAGATATTTTAGCATTGTCTAAAAAATGTGTCGACACACATGGTTCAGGACAACTAGAGCAGCTACAAACTCAATTCCGGAAAAGCAGGCTAGCGCCCACTGGCACTGTACTCCTATACCGAAGTTTTGTAAGAAAAAGGCTTAGGAAGGTATGTCGATATCTCATTTCGCACAGATGTATATTTACATGTAGATTCTCCTTCTAGTTATTGGACACTTTTTGAAGACAAATGTTTACTATACATAACAGCACACAAACAACCGAAACTGGGCACTTCGTTCATCGCAAAACAAATCTATAGCGAAAGTCAATATACTGAAATTATTTGTCTCACTGTGTGAAGAAGGCATAATAATATAAATAAACAAATATGCATAATTACCCAATTCTGTTTAGACTTCCAAATATATGTGTCATTTGCTTCACGTTTGAGAATTCAAACATAAATAGGCTTTACTAGGCGGTATTTTTGGCCCACAATAATGAACGTTATTTTATTAGGATGTTGCTTGATGATTATTCCACTGTTATCCCACATACTATTCCATTTATCCCACGCACTATTCCGTCACATTGCAGTATTAAATAGACTATTAATAATGGTACCGAAAAATTACAGCTCTTCAACTCAAAGTTTACTTCACTTTTCAAGTGTCCCCTCGAACCATTCATATTCAGAATGTTACAGAGGATTTCATACTAGTTTACCACGATATCTTTCAGTGACAAGAAATGTAACTTTGCACCGCCTATATCAAGTTACCAACTTCTGATAACATGTTTATTTCATATGGTGTGTTTCTATGATTCTCATTGGCTGAGGGACTGTTTGAAAGCCCATCACCCAATCAGAGATCAACATGACGGTCGAAGTTAACTCGGAAGTTTGCAACTTCAGACATAAACAAAACTGTGCAACTTCACACTTGCCAGAGCAACATGGCGTGTTTGTAAAAATCACATCAGCCACCAACGGTAAACTATTATGAAATCCGCTGTAAAATAGTAATAGATGTCACAAGTACAACAGTCATATATGTCAGTGGTATTGTATTTAAATGGCTATGCATACAGAACAATTACCAATCATGAATGTTGAAAATAATTATTTGAAAATGGTGGTGGTGAAAAATCACCAGCTTGGATCTTATCTATAGGCCTTTCAAGTCAATACAAATCATGGAGATTATCTGGGTTGTCTGTCCACTAATTGACAATATTACTCGACTCATCAATGGGAAAATAAATGATCACGTGTCAACAAAATAACACATGTGGGTCTGCTGGAGAATTGGACCATTAGAACCTTCGACAGTAAACAGAGTTGATATAAATTCAACTGCAAAATTTGCCTTCTCTTGACAAAAGTTTTATCAGCTTTATCAAAACGATGACAATGAGATATAAAAATTCAGTACTGTTTCGGCACTGTTATATTTCAGTACTGAATCATTACTGTTATATAAACAGTACTGTTTCAATGCTGTTATATTTCAGTACTGTTTCAGTACTTTGGTAGAAATGTACTGAAACAGTACTGACACTATTTTTCCTGTGTAGGATACAAGTACAAGCAATATTGCTATGCTTCAAATAGAAACTCCTACACTTTAGATATCAGGTGGAGAGAAATATACCTATTGACAGAATGTAAGTTGCACATTACCTGCACAACATTATTATTATAGCCGCAGCAGTTAACACTTATGGCAGTGTTGTCATAGTACATGTAAGCATCACTGAAATAGGGTTTAGGTTATGCCTAGCAAGCCTATTTTAAAGCATGGCTATTGGCGTAGGAAGTTCCAAGACATATTATATGCTGATAAATGGCGCAAAACATCAAAATATAAGTTTAAAACATGAGCAGACTCGATAAAGGATTGTTCTATTATAAAGGGTACAAAAATCTTTTATTTTTTATGTCAAAACAGAAATGACATTAGCAACTTTTCAAATGACGATGACCTTAGAAAAACAAAATGAATCTGCTGTAGCCATTACATACTTGTCATTATCTGACCACTACCGACTCATCAAGCTAGTAAAAAAATTGGACAAACGGAAATAACAAGATATGAAAGTGAAATAAAATTGGAGTCGAATGTCAGATCTGTCAAGGTGGATGAGGTTAGAAAAATTCAAACACCGTTTTCCAGTGCAAGAAACATACACAGGATCTTGGAAATTGTAGAGATAAGAGTACCCATTGCAAACACTGGTACACAACAATTAACTAATCTGTAATGAGTAAACATACTTTCTTGAACACCAGAGAAAATGTTGCTAACTTCGTTTGTATTGCTAACGTCATTTTCGTATAATGTCATTCTTTCAGATTTGTGACAGACGGCTGATCTCAAAATGGCCAAGGGAATGAGTCATAGGAATATTCTGAAGGATTCAAATAAAACTGGAAAGTTTAATGGATTGAGAATACCAAAACTCTTGCTAATGTCATTTGCTACACCTTATTATTGTTATCAAAATTAACATAAATGAATTTTGCTTTGATATTTCATTATGCTTTCGATCCATTGTGAGTTTTATTGTGATAATTGCATACAGTTTGGAATTGTTAGCTTCTACAAACAAGATCCCTCAGAAGCTGGTGTATCCCCCCGGCCCCAGTGTCAGTGAACTGGAAAGGTGAAAAACAGCTGCATTCATGTGCTTAGGAAATCAGCGATACAATACATCAAAGGACAAGCGTGTCTTCAGACTGTGCCTATAATATACACCAAGTATCATGTGAACCGCATCAAAAGTTGTAGGAGTTGATTTGACAAGATGATATCATTTAATCTGCAGTATTTTGAAATGTGAAGGGCAATAACTCAGTTAGTGAAAAAATCCTCCGTCAACAAAAGGAGCACATGCGCATCTCCAGACTGAGCCGATAACATTCACTAAGTATTATCTGAAAATGTAAGAGATGCGTTGACAAGAGATCATTTAATCTACATTATTTGAACTGTAAATGGCAATAACTCAGTAAGGGAAAACCCTCCTTCAACGGGAAGTGCACATGTTCATCTCTGAACTGTGCTTATAAGATTCACGAAGTATTATGTGAATAATATCAATATCAAAATGATATCATTTAATCTACAGTACTTTGAACTGTAAAGGGCAATAACTCTTTAACCCTATCTGGCTGGGCGATTTGGAGTGTACCTCGGCCTGGGGGGGGGGGGGGTGGTGGATGAAAGTGCCCCCCTCCCCTCCATATATACTTTTGCTATCGCAAAAGCTAGAGGGCTGAAACTGACAACATTATATCTTTGGGTCAAGCTCCACAAGAGTATGTAAAAATCCAAGATGGCCGCCACGATGACGTCACAGTGACGTCATTATCAAAAACAGCATTCTTGGACGATTTTTCGGACAGAATTTTCAAATTTGGTGTTTTTCCTCAGAAAGACTGCATGATAAATCAGTAAACAATAATCTGATATGAAATAAAATATGTTTTACCCACTTTTCCATGCAGGAAAGCAAAAAAATTGAAGAAATCTGACCAAAACATACTTTTGTGGTACCCCCATGGCCGCCATTTTGAATTTACCCATGACCCTCTGCTCGGGGGGTCATGCAATTAGGCTCAAAATGACCCTAATATGATAATCTAAAAATTCAAGGAGTTTCAGCTCTCAGTTTTTGTCGTCCCGGAGATAGGAGCAAAAAAAACAACAACGGGGGCCAGGCCAGGTAGGGTTAAGGAAAAATCCTTCATCAACGTGAAGAGCAAATTACAACACATATAAGGGTAGTGGGAAGAGGTGCCGACATACTGACTGCGTCACATGACTCTACAGAATAATCTTCTGGTTAACCTATTCTAAAGCACATACCAAGAATCTAACGATTCGTGATATGTGTTGTATCTCAGGTACGCTTTTATTGTACCTGTTCATGTGGCAACTTGGATGATATGACCACACGGCCCCTAGCACCGGCATAAGCGGTATTAGATACAAATCTAGAGAGCTATGATGGAAATGCTCTGACAACTCGTATACTGGTAATTGGTGAGCCGTTTCGCTGTGACAACTCGTACATTGGAGATTGGTGAGCTGTATCGTCGTCAGATGTAAATGACGGCATTTAACACAAAAGACTAGTCTGTAAGGCCCGATGTCGACCCAGCATCAACTTCCCACAAGTGCCAACATATATCAAAGACCAAAAGGTCTGTACAGGGGGCGGGCCTCGGGACTGCTGATAATATCCACCAATTATCGTGTGAACCATATCAAAAGTGTAGGAGATGATGCGTTGACAAGATGATATCATTTAATTTGCATTGTAGCATTTTGAATTGTAAACGGAAAAAACTCAGTAAGGAAAAATCCACGGTCAACGAGAAGAGCACGTGCGCATCTTCAGACTGTGCCGATAATATCCACCAAGTATCGTGTGAACCGTTTCAAATTGTGATAGAAGTTGCGTTGACAAGCATGGACAGACGGATCTGCAGTACTTCGAACTGTAAGGGACAATAACTCCGGGAAGGCACATGCGCATCTTCGATAATATCCATCAAGTATTAGGTGAATCATACCAAAAGTGTATAGTACCGTATGGAAATAAGCTTATCTGTTTGTTTAATTTCGCGGGAATCTGCTAGAATTTTGGTTGACGGCTCTGTGCGAAGGGGAAGAGAAACCACACGATCCTTAAAATAAAGGTGTTTCTCGTGACCTTTCACCTCAAGACCATCTCCATGTCAGCGGAAGTCCGTCAGCTGATATGCGCTTCTCTGAGTTTCGGTGTGATACTGTGATCAAAGAAGTGTCAACATGAAGGACAATATGGATTTCTATCCGTGCGGATCGAGTTAGTGCATAAATATCCCACAATATAGTACGGGATGGTGCCGACTGGGCCTAATAGTTCGACGCAGTCAACATCTTGTAGCTCCAGATGAAGTTGATGTCGAACTGGTTGGAGCGCTTTCTAAAATTCCTTTCGGACATTTCCAATTCTTCGAGCTACCACACGATAAGAAAAAAACACATGAAAACAATGTGGCCTGGACTCGGAGCATACGAATTAACGATCAGGAATTGAAAACTAGCCACATCAAAGGACTCCAGGAATGGGTCACAACCGGATGTAAAAATCTCGCTGCAGTCCAGTTCACTGTCCAGTTCACACATTTAGTGGATAGTGAAAGTTTTCACAAGCTGACGCTTACTAAAGCAATGGTTGGGGGCGTTTACGTTGTGATAACACGACCAAGCTACAACAACAAGATCCAACCAGTCCGTGAGTATTGTTATGGGGGTTATGTTTTGGTGAGCTTGATATTGATATTCCTCGGCTCTCTACATTTTGATTCCTTCATCACGAGTGTTTTAAGGTACATATTGCACACTATATCAAGGCTACTAGTCACAATATGTCCACATGATTTATAGCTGAATGTCGACTTCTCACAGTCACACGCATAGGCACCGCACGTGTATTCGTTCCATTCAAACTCTTGAATGGTTTTGAAGTAATTAAAAATATTACTTGCTTTAGAAATACACGGCGGTTCCGTAATTAGGTACAGCATTGCGAATCTCTGGGTCATTTCGAATTCTGGGGGTAATTTATTATATCCTTTGCTTTATCCAAAAACAAAATTTTCAAGAATAGCCTATACTGCGGTGTTTCGGTTCTTTTCACTGGTCGATATAATCGAAAATGCACTATATTGTGACATATTTTAGCTATGATTGATGGTATTTTGTATTCGGATGACATAGCCTTTTGGATCTCTTTGACCCACCCATAGAATTGCGGTCCCTCGATCCCCACTCCTACAGGTGTCAAACTCCGTGCCGAATCATACCTCAAATGATTTTCTATACTACTCCCCTACTGCGCATTCGCATGACGTCACATATCAACGTCACCATTCCCAGCCGTATTCCACCCAACGTGAGCTCTAATACGACAACATGCACGACACGTTTGGACCGAGGATGCCCAATCTCTCACAAAAACACTCTCATGTGCACCCGAAAATGCCCTTTCTCTACTATTCTTGAAGTGAGCTATGACTTCATCATGGAGAGCACGTAATTTTGACTCTACCCAACTAAAGTTTCAAGACGACACCTCACACGCCCCAATGAGAACAGGTTTTACCCACCAATACGCCAAATTCCTATCCGTACCAGTAGATACCCTCAAGTGCGTATGCCCGCCATATCTTCACACAGATCGTACTCGGAATGTTTTCTTGAACGACGACTGACTACTGAATGTTGAATCTAGCATGTCAGGTCATGGACCAAGTCCTGAATTATGCCTTTAAATGAAGTTTCGTTGCAAATTTCTGAGAGCAACGTGATTTTTATCCCACAAGTCCTCCATGGGTAATCTCTCTTCCCGTGCAAAGTTTTCACGTTTTCACTCGAATATCAATTAGGAAATTCACGAAACAGATGATATCCATCGATTTAATCTTTGGAAAGGGCAGAGAACTCCATGATAAACACACCATAATTCTAAATTTAATATAGTGTTTGTTAAAGTGGTGCCTGAGTTCCATTTTTTCACTTGTTCCTGATGTAACGAAAGTACAGAAATACAAGCCACCCGTTGCATTCCTCCAGAATCATAATCACAGCTGGTGTTCTGGACACGTCGAAAACGAGAGTAACTGTGTTTACGTGGGCGGTTACTTGCCTGAATGAATTCAACGCTGGAAGTTTCCTAGAATAAACTACGATGATCCATGAGACGGCCAATGCCTCGAAATTCCGGTGAAATTACCTCAACGATCAGCTCAAACTGTGACAGGACCATATTAAGACAGCTGGCCTCGTTCGCTGATACGGGCAAACCCATTCCCGTGGCAATAGCTAGGCTGAATGCAGAGTTGTGGCAATAAACTTCATGTGTATTTACTAGGGAGAGTTGGTAGCTGACATTCACGGGTCAAGTGTATTCTGAATTATGGTTTAAGTCTCCATAGCCATATTTTCCCAGCGAAGTCTAGATAAGCTGATCGGCCGATATTACTTTACTGTGAAGAGGCTGCAGTTATACTGAATTAATCATAGATCCTACATAAACAATTATCCATACACACATTTACTTATACACACAACTCACCGGCTTAAGGCTAGGGGTTGAAATACGTTCATATGGTGTTCCATTTCGGCCATTTTTGCGTCGCGCGTCGCAGGCGACGGGAAGGGCGACTTCGCCCACGACGTCGCCCTTCCCGTCGCCCTTCCCGTCGCGTTCTTATAATGTTCACAGATAGAACGCGACGCGACGTCGCCCTTCCCGTCTCGCGTCGCGCGTCGCTTTAATCAACACGACGCGAGTGGCGACGTCGCCCACGACGTCGTCCACGACGTCGCTCGCGACGTCGCCCATCCCGTTGCCCTTCCCGTCGCGTTCTTATAATGTTAAGAGATAGAACGCGACGCGACGTCGCTCTGTTTAAACGCGACGTCGCCCTTTTCGTCGCCTTCCGGTATTTTAGGACAAAATCGATCTGCGCATGCTTAGGGAGCAGCTATTGCGATGTGGATTGTATGGCGAGGCCGTCATTTCATGAATGATCTCTGCCACTATCGATGAGGAAAATGTCAGCGTAAATGAATAATGATTATCCTGCATTATCGTATAGCTTTTAAATGGTGTTAAATATTAGTCCATGCTTGGAATGATGCCTGTTATGAAGTTATCTCTCGGAAAGTCTGTAACTCGCTGTGTTGTACTGTACAAATTATATCTTCGCTTCCAAAATATACGCAACCCCCACATCCGTACATCGTCTCGAATTTCTTTATTCCCATTGGATTTACGCGTGTATGTGTGTGTGGATTTTCTGTGTGCTTTTATGTGTTTGTGTTTTTCAGTTGTTCTTACAGTATACCTCCTTATGTGACCACATTTACCAGGCCGTTGAAAATATCCTTTTATTTACTGCTGTCCAACACTGTATACCGTTACTTAACCTCTTATGTCCCAACAGATTGTAGGGTAGATCTATAAGCTTTCAATTTAGCGGAGAGAGATAGTACCATAACTCTCAAAAAGGGGAAAAAAGAAAATTATGATGGAATTGAAGTTATTTTGTTCTTTCTACTCTGTTGAATCTACGAGAAATAATATGGCTTTAAGTGGTAATTTCAGTATTCGTTTCAGTGACTGAATCATATTAATGGTCAAACACAATATCTAATGATTTGCGATAACCCTTAACTCGCCAGCATTGTAACATAATGCGGCATTAGAGATGTGAATTCCGAATTACGAATTGTGACATTGAAGACTGCACACGGACAAATGTCTCTTGGGCAAAGTTATTGCTTTAGAATAATTTTAAGTCACAGAACGGGATAGTCTTCACCCCCTCCCCCCCTTCCCCCACCCCACCACACACATACCAAAGATTTCAAAATTAAAGATTTCATTATTAAAATTGGGAAAATATATCTGTGTGTCCTTTCCTCTATTTTCTTTTGTCCAAATATAGATGCTAAATAGATGTCCGATGTCCATTTAGAGAGTTTATATATTGTAATCTTGAATATGCGAGTAGAATTCGTTCAGCTGTCAGAAACACGATGGAACGTGTGTGTAACTTTCTTAAATTTGAATCTGAATTCCATGCAGTATATCAGGTCAGATGGGGAAACATTTTCGACAGGTTTCTATTGAACCAGGTCCGTCAGGTTCAATCTTAAATGAAATGTGTCGTCCGTGAACAAATAACGAACTATCGAAATCCTGAGAGAATTAATTTAATTAGTGAGGATAATTTCCGTATATGGCATTGTCAGACAGATCAGACCGTCGTTGTCTATGAACACATTCTGCCTCAGTAATGGCAATCCAACAAAGTCCAGGCATGTGAAACCACATTTTTCACCTATTGGGATATTGGTGATAAATGTGCACTCAGGCTTTACAAATATTCCCAGCGGCCGTAACGACCGCTAGATGGCGTGATCCGCTTCTTACCAAAGTGATTCACAACTGCCCGCGCTGGTGCACTGAGACGGACATGATTTTCTCATTGATTTACAAGTTCGATTAGAGAATTTTATACAGGCAGTTATCGACGACAGATTTTCGTAGAAAATAAGGCCAAGAATCACTCTCAACTCTTAAAAACACGAGCGCCAGCAGTCTAGATGTAAAAGGCGATTCGGAACTCTCCTATTAACTGTATGCTTTAACATGCCTCGTTTCCTCTGCTTGACCACTTTTCCCTCTGACAAACACGCAGTGGGGAATATGTATTTCACAAACACGTCTATTTTTTGTTTGTCTTGCAAGTATTGGGGGTTGGGGGCAGGCCCCCCTTGTCTACGGCCATGAGTTAAGAGCAACTTACCCGAACTCCAAGAACTCGTCTTAAATTTGAAGTTCATTTGTCGTCAAACGTCTAGTACGATAATTCGAAGAGTGCAGAAAAACTAATATTCTTCAATCAATGTTTAGAAAAAATAGAGAGAACATAATTCTCACAGTAAAATGACTTCAATTCCATCATAATTTCTTTTTTTTCTTCTTCTTTTTGAGAGCTATAGGACTATCTCTCTCTGCTAAATTGCAAGCTAAAAGATCTACTACAATCTGTCGGGACGTGACAGGTTGAGTACCGGTATACAGTGTTGGGCAGCAGTAAATAAAAGGATATTTTCAACGCCCTGGTCAATGTAGTAACATAAGGAGGTATACTGTAAGGATATCTGAAAAATGAAAACACACAAACACATAAAAGCACACATAAAAGCCACACACATTCACGCGTGTACGGATGTGGGGGTTGCGCATATCTTTTGGAAGCGAAAATATAATGTGTACAGTACAACACAGCGAGTTGCAGACTTTCCGAAAGATAATTTCATAACAGGTATCATTCCAAGCATGGACTAATATTTAACACCGTTTAAAAGCTATACGATAATGCAAGATAAACATTATTCATTTACGCCGACATTTTCTTCGTCGATAGTGGCAGAGCCCATTCATGAAATGGCGGCCTCACCATACGACCCACATCGAAATAGCTGCTCCTGAAGCATGCGCAGTTCGATTTTGTCCTAAAATACCGGAAGACGACGGGAAGGGCGATGTCGCTAGCGACGTTGCGTTTAAACAGAGCGACGTCGCGTGGCGTTCCATCTCTTAAGATTATAAGAACGCGACGGGAAGGGCGACGGGATGGGCGACGTTGAGAGCGACGTCGTGGACGACGTCGTGGGTGCCCATCGCGTCGTGTTGATTAAAGCGACGCGCGACGGGAAGGGCGACGTCGCGTTTAAAAAGCGCGACGTCGCGTCGCGTTCTATCTCTTAACATTATAAGAACGCGACGGGAAGGGCGACGGGAAGGGACGTCGCCCTTCCCGTCGCCTGCGACGCGCGACGCAAAAATGGCCGAAATGGAACACCATACGTTCACGCTTACACTCACATGTCACAGGCTTAAGGCTAGGGCTTGATATCCATACATATTACCAATACTGGTTGATTACTGGCTTATGGTTAGGGTCCATCCATTCACACACCCACATACACACAATCTCCCATAACCATACAGTAGTGGGAAAAGGGGGCTCCTAGATCATGTGTCTACCCATCCACCGTGCGTTATTGATTACAAGTGTCTGGTCCGTCATTCATAATTCAGCCGTCGTCCATTAGAGAATATCCGCGTCCATAATCCAAAGGACTATTCCATATTTCATATCACAGTATTAGCACCAAATTCAAAAAGACAATCATAGTATACATAAACATAGGCCTGTTTCCTGCAAGAGAGAAGCGGTCAACAGTTTTCAACGATGCCGGCAAGACATCATGATGTTCCAAAAATATCAAATCCGTATCGCTGATCAGTATTCTTAATCCATAATATTCGTTGTAAAGTCGTCATCTAAAGAATAATGTATCTCAGTCACGCTTTGATTATGACTGTTCATATGAGTACCATGAGGATCTTGAAGTACATGGGTTCATACCGCCTCTGGCCCCGGGTTAAGCGGAATTAGACACAAGTTACGAAACGTGACGCCATAGATCTTGCACGCTACGCTCGTATTTTGCTATCAGCATGCGATATGTATCGCCAAATTTGAGAAAGTTTGAGTGGAGGCGCTTGGTGGTGTAGCTCTGTTTTATAAGTTTCTGCAACAATGTTTTGTGACGTTGATTAAAATCGTCACATTTAACACAGGATCTAGCAAATGCTACTAGGCGTGATATGTATACGCCATATGCAGTTCCCACTGGAATATTACTCTCCAGAAAGGGATAGTTTACGATGTCAAAATTGTAATCATCTCTTTTGTCATACAGTCGACGAGAGAGAAGGCCCGCTTCATTTTTATAGAGATATAGGTCTAAATATGATGTGCCTCTAGGGTTATCTGTAGCTTCCTTCAAATCCAGTGACGATGGATATATATCCTTCACTGCGTCATTTATATAGCGATTATCCACAGCGAGAAGCTCGTCTATATAGCGTTTGGTGAATGAGAAGGAACGGGCTTTGAATGGATCGGTTTTTGAAAGCGCCTGTATATAGTCATATTCATAAGAGAACAGATCTCCGTTCCTCGGAGGGTCTCGATGTCCGTTTCGCCAGATCCTGTGTGGGCTGTGTAGCCGTGAAATCTATCTAGCTTTGATGATTCGTTCTTGGAGCCGAGCCGCGGAGTGAGTGGCTGTTGAGCGAGGTCGCTGAAGCCTGGGAGTGCCGTCTGCTGCCCCGTACAGTTGACTTGTCCTGTGGTGTTTTACGGGGAGACTGGCTGGCACCGTAGAAGGCTTTGTACTGTGAGAGTTCTGTCGTGCCCAGGTCGTCCGTATCCATTGACATACCAACGATTGGAGGGGACAGGTCGTGTAAGACGAGACACGACGAAGACGAGAAGTCCATACAGCCCGAGAGCGGAAGAAGATAGATGACGGTCTTAACCACGGAAAGACCAGGTCGTGTAAGACGAGACACGATGGAGACGTGAAATCCATCCATCCGGAAGTGACCGAAGACCAGGACCCAACCATGAAGGAACCGATCGAGGCCAGACTGTGGCCGCGACCAGGCCTGATCGCGATTTAGAAAGAGCCTACACAAAATATTGCATATATCTCTTTATTATATTGGACTTCCGTTTAAAGGTCACTGTAAGAGTACAGGTGAACATAACTTGTAGATCAAGGATCATCTTTCCAGGGACTGTACGCTACCGCGATCTGAAACCTGTATACCTGTTCATCGAAATATATGTTAATATTGTATTTATTTGCTTTAATTATCATTACAGGTCTTCCTTTCGTCGATCCAGACAAGATGACAGGTTGATTCGAACTTCCTCATTGGCCAAGATCACTGCACGAGTGCGTTCACGGTAGCCTGACAGTTTGTCTTTGGGGGCGCAGATGATCTCGTTGCATCTATTGGACCTTGCCCACTCTCTTGAGATCAGAACATCTCCGGTAAACGTTTCACTGACAAAAGCGTGTCTCACTCCTCTCTCTCCCATGTTAAATGGTCATTTATGGCGTTTAATTGAAAAATAGGGTATAAGTTATCCAAAACACTTATCACCCCCTTGCAATGTTAAATGAATGAAAACTACTCCCCCCTTTCGTATATTTCCCAATTAATGTTTAAGAGAACATTTGGGAACTTTTGCATACCCATACATTACATTTGGGATAAAAATTGAAGGAGGTGTTCGCTTTAGATGGATTTTTTACCTTCAGTGACGGTCTCCGATGCTCTATTGTCTCGCTCCGATCCGACCGGTATATTGTGATGTAATGCTCAAGTATAATTCTCCCCCACTCCTTGTCAGCCCGCCAGGGTCAGTCTAATGGGAATTTCTGGTTCATATCCTCATGCAGTTACCATATATATTTTCATGAAAGACCCAGCTATTTGTGGAGAATAATTTTAACATAGAAAATCTCTTCGAAAACTGCCAACTCTCTTCCAAACAATAAGTAAGGACGTAACAGCAAGAAACATATTGGCACAATCATAATCACTTGGGAAACTAAGCTTCACCACTTGTTGAGGGTCATTTTCTGAATAAAAAGATGTGTTTAAGTTGTAAAACAATAAACCTGTACATTAGAAGAGTGTAGCCGTACCTGCTGTGAACCATGAATTTTCCGTTTATGGCCTAACAGAAAGTTTAACCTTGTAACTTTTCCGTTCACTTTTATCTTTTTGCTGTCCTCAGACGAAATACTCTCGTGCAAAAAAATACTATCAAGGTGTCAATTTTCACATATGAAGATAATTCCCTTCAAGAAAATCACAACAAATTGCAAAAACAAAACAAATGCCTATTTATAATACTCGTATTATTGCTTCTCTGCGAAAATTCAGAATGAAAAAATTCAGTATTTTCTCTCTCAAGCCAATGGCGTTTGAAGTAAACCCTTGGAAAATATATTTTGGGTTTATAAACGCAACTCACTAAAGAGAAATGTGCGGTCAAAGTGAACAATTTCTTTGCAACGAAAGATCCATTCCTGGGACTTGACCCATGGCCTACTTGTAGCTGGTGCTAATACTATCAAATACGCGACACTTCCGTCTCCCTCTTCTTGATATTCCAGTTATCCTAGGCGGATACAAAGTTGTCTCTAGATTGTCCCATTGGCAGAGGTTAGGCTTGTGAATAAATCTTTGAAGACAGATGAAAGGTTCCCATGTCATATTGCGCTCTATTTTCAACTTGGAAGGCCCTTGTATACCCATGAGTGTACATCACTGTAGATATGTGTGTGGGTTTCTGTTGAAAAGGGTAAGGCAATTGGAATAAACGAACGCATCACACCAAACATTAATATGACAGTTGACCTCGAAGAAATTATCCGCCGCAAATCTTCCTGTCACACCCTGTTACATGTATGACATAACTATAAATCTTATGTTCTATTAGAAATATCACGAGGAATAAGGTTTGATGGGCAAGTGCACATTTGGATGTATATTTTTATTTTATATGTTGGTCCCTGTGCCTAGAACTGAGCTTAGTCACTGGTTTGAGATTAACATTTTATAGACAGTATTACCTCATCCTCACAGCACCCAGCGGGGTACACCACTTGTATAATATTTCTAATATACGCAATTATTGCAAACATCTGCTCGATGTTTAATAATGCATAGAAACATAATCACTGTTATTTTGTCTGACATGAAATTTTCTAATCCATCACTGTCGTGTACATACAAGATACTTCCTCAGTGATAAAAAAGAACTTGTCATTTTAACGATGTGAATATCTCAATCAATATACGAAGAGGCAAAACAGTTGTGTTAGCTAAGATAATGCATACGTAGTCGTCGTCCACATCAAATATTCGGAGTCATCTTCTGTAACACATTATGGAGATCCGAATATCGAAAGTGGCAAAAGATAACAAGAGACTAATTTCCATTGTGGGCGATGGCATTTAGAAATAAATCTAAGAGTCTTTTATGTTTTTCATGTTCCAATGAGTTGTTGATGGCCAATGACCTTAACCATGACCGTTTGCCCCCAACCATGCTACCTATACAACGCTTCCCCTATTGCATCGACTTCCAGTGATTTTCTGATTATTGGTCCACAGTGACCTTGACCTTTGGACCTCAGTGGGTTCCTTGTTTCCCATTAGCTTGGGGTATTGCTGAAGTTCGGTGACAATCCATATTCCTCAACAGGATGTGAAATATTGATTTCTTAGCCACCACACTTTAACATAAACATCGATTTTCAGCCACCATACTTGAGACAGTAATTGTGCATGTATTGTCCTGGTATTCTAAACGTCAGTCCATTATGATGTGTTTTAATTTCCAGTGCTGCTTGTTTTGACAAAGCTATTTCCGATATTCCATTTCATGACTTTTTAGGTCGGGTATTGTAAAACATCTGTACACAGTTATATGTGAGAAACAGTTATATAACTTCAGACTGTATGGTTTATATTGCATGATTTAACTGCACTGAATCTGTACTTCATGAATCCCTAATATGATGAGGGTGTTTTAGTTTTGGGACAGATAGCGGTTCGAGTTGTCATAATTGTCTTGAGATTTTGATGGGTCTGGCATGCAGCCACATTCATACAGGACAGTATAAAAGATATTGTTTGGCGATTTCAAATCAGAGTTTATTCCATCATACTCTCCTACTGCCACCGGTAGAATTCACAAATTACGTAGAAATGTTGTAGTTGGTACGAAATCCATATATAGTAGAAAACTATATCTTCAGAAATTTGAGTTGCGTTGTTATTCATTTCAAGTCTTCGAGAAATCTCGGAGCCGAACTGGAATCTATCTGGAAGGGTTATGTGGATACCATCACCCGAGTCAACAGAGGACCTTGCGTTATAGTATCTAAGATCGCGCACAAGCCCTACGTCGTCTTGGGGACCTAAAATTCTACAAGGAGTTGGGGTACAATGTTTTCAATATTGTTGTGATCTGGGGATCACAGTGCTTTGACAATTTGTATGCCTGACATATCGTGTCGTTCTAAAGTATCCACTCGCCAAAAAATCGATTTGTAATAATTTCCTGAATTTCGGATAATAGTGACCTTGACTTTTGACCTAGTTACTACAATTTTGATATCTGACATTTGGTCTCTCACTAACGCTTTCTTGATTTTAGGGATACAGTGACCTTGATCTTTGTTTTTTTATACCATAACAGTCACCTTCAACATTTTGACCTCAATTTTGATACCTGACCGATCGCCTCCCATTGACGTATCCACTCACAATGTATTCGATTTGTAATGATTTTCTGATTTTTGATCACAATGACTGTCTCATTGGCCTCAATTTTGCTATGCGACTCATCGTATTCCCTCTCCTCTTGCGATTCAAATGGCGTAACCAAATTTGATAAAATCATGATTAGAATTCTAAAACAATTCATTCATTGTTTCACATGATGTAGAACACATTTTCTTTATCGAGACAGAGGGCATTCTGAGAGCACCAGATTGATCTCGCGTCCTTCCCTCGCATTCTGTCATTCTCGCCTTGCATTTTCGGGTTCTCGTGCCCGCATTCTTGCGTTCTCTCGTTATGAACCTGTTACATTCATAGAGTGACAACGATAACGCAAGCAGTCGCGATCGTCATCCTTACATGTACCACATACTTACTCAAGTGTTGAGTTCATAGCAACGCTGACCAGGAAAGATGTGTTAGAACCGGTATTAAATCACGCTACAGCTACCTCTCAATCCCGTGATGTACGGGAGCAATTATATTTTTGACAAATTATTTCTGACAGATTATATAATCTGGCAATTATGATCATATCGCGTTGGAAGTTGGCCGACAGATAACAAATGGTTAACTGAATGTCCATTGGTTCAGCATAAAATAGATGTATATCGCATCTGAGTAAACGACACTTCAAAAACACGGGTTTATCTCTTGAAATAAACATAAAAATAGGAATTATTCCAATGACACAATTATTTAAAAACTATTAAACCTATTGAATCACGCTACGGCTACCTCTCAGTCCCGTGATATACCTGGTGAATTATATGTCCAATAAATTATTTCTGACAGATCATACAATCTGGCAATTATTATCATATCACATTGGAAGTTGCCCAATAAATAACAACTGATATTTAAAAACTGTTAAACCTGTACTGTCGTAAGAAAACAGATCACTTGTTTCTTGTTATGCCGTTTAGAATGCTCGGTTTTAATAGTGTTATACAGAAAAGAACGAGCTATATTTGAAGACGAAATTCTTTTTGGACAATGACTACACGTAATTATGTCAGATCTGACGCCTATGTTTTTAACAATATGTGTATGTATTCACACATAGGGACGTTCAAACGACAAGTTAGTATTTACTACAGGGGGCACCGATCGCTATTTATTTAGGTAACAATTATATTTTTTCTTGGATAGACATAGGAAATTACATTTGCTCACGGTATACACAGTGATCAGGTTCCAATGAAGTATTCACCTGAAAACTGTTTTCTAGCTATATATACATTGACTACATCTATATTGTGCATATTTCCACTTGTTTCATAGGGAGATACAGGTACTGATTTATTCATGAGAATATCGCCGATGCAATAATAATTTCTCGTGAATCTGTGTCCTGCTGTCCGCCCACGTATTTTTCGATTGGCCGAATTGTATATTCGGAGCAGGAAACAGCGACGTAGGTGAATATGTAAGCAAACATTACAGGGATCGAGAAAGATATCATATAGAATTGTCCAGACTCACAGTATACATTACATGCACCTGCGTTAAATATTCCTGCTCATCAAAACTTTTTCAGGTGATAATATTTTTGGAACATGAGAATTATATTACCCAAGATATGGTTGCCAAAGATGTATTAAACAGACAAAGTCTGGAATTTTTGGAACCCAACCCCTTCAATATTGTTTGATCCAGTGATCAACTATGGAGCTGAAGCTTCCCACAACAAATCGGGAGGTCAAGGTCTTCCAGAAGATGTAGCAAAATCCTACAATGTCGTTATGTTGACGTCACAATGACGTCTTACTTTAAAAATGCTTTTTTGGGGTCGATGTTTCGGTGAGACCTTTCATATTTTTTTATAGAATAATAAATTAGCACGTCATTATCTGATACAAAATAAAATGAGCAATCAATAAAATACCTACATTCTATACTTTGCTCCATAAATAATTTGAACACAACTATCCCTAAACTCCCACCCAAAACTGTCTTTTACCACTATATTACGACTGCACATAGGCAGATCGACATAATTTCCGGTAAAACCCACTCAGTCTGACTCAATATTATAACCTGCACGACATATTCGAACCACGGATGACTCGCTAAAACCTCAAAACGTCCACCCCAGGTTTTCCCGACGAGTGCACATGCACACCCGGATCACTGGCGAAACTCCACCAATATCCTCCAACCCCCACCGGTGGTACTCCAGGGCGTCAGCCAAAGCAATCAAGTGCCCAGTCTATTCATTTCTTCACAAGAAAGACTACATGGGTTCATGTACACTCCGTTTTTTTCCGGATATTGTGTGACGTATTCAGATGTCGAATATTTCATACATTTCGCGATTCCACAATACACTTTGGATCTTCAACCGATGTCATGCAGACGTACGGAGCTTAGCAGCCATGACCTCCATAAAATAACATTGAATTGACATTGGGTGTATTTATTCCCACATTGATCTTTGACGCTTGAGTGCAAGGTCCGGGTCATTTCCCTTGACCTGTACCGACGATCGACGTACGTCGTGAACGCCATCTTGCACGATCAGAAACGTTGGACGAAAGACTTCACTGCCATCTTGTATGTGACATTTTGTGAGTGACATTATACCAAAATTCTGCGAGAGGCATTATACCATGATAAAGGCGATATGACCATAAAATAGTATAATAATATATGGTCTATACGGCTAGCCATGTAATAATAAATTAAGGATGTGTGTATACCGTATAATTTACAATGCACTCAATGCCCTACACACACTTTGGTAACGTATCGGTCTTCAGCAAAACATGTAGAGATTTGCCTGCCCCAAATTGACGACGTCACGGAATCCCCCAAACAAGCACTTACTTGTTCTTGCATGTCAATTGTCCAGTCAAATTTTTCAATTTTTTTTTTATATGTGGAATTTCTTGTTCAAACTTGTTTTTGCGCTCTGTTCCTCGCGGAAAAGCAGAAACTTCAAAGAAAAATGACGAAAACATTAATTTTGTTGAATCCACTTTTGAATTCATTCATGATCTGCCCGCGGGGTTATGTAAATAGAGTCAAAATGACTCGATTATGATAAACGTCAGGCAGTGTCAAAGTGATAGGAATATGATAAACGCCAGGGAGTATCAGCTCTCATTTTTTTGTCGTTACAGAGATAGAGTAGAATGTTTAGTAGGGGGCCCGAACTGGTAGGATTTTTGATCTGTCCAGGCCCGAGGGTGTGAATTCCGCCCTCCCCCTGAATATTTCTCTTACCCCTTGAGTTCGTGGGATGATAAAACTCAACACACTGTACCCTTGGATCAAGCTCCACCAGAAAATGTAAATTATTCTAAATATGCTAATAGGCTCAAAATGAACCCATTATGATAAAAGTCAAGGAGTGTTAGCTCTCAATTTTTTTGTCGTTCCGGAGATAAGGCGGAAAGATTGATATGAAGACTATGATGTCCCCCCTTTCGACCTTGTATGGTTAACCCTATGTGGCCTGGGCGATTGTAGAGCTGAAACGTAGTACACTACATCTTTGGGTCAAGCTCTGCGAGAAAATTTCACAGTGATGTCAGTTCAAAAAATCTCATTTTTATGGACGATTTTTTAGTCAGATTTTTCTAATATATTATTTACGTGTTTTCTTCTAAAAAACTGCATGGTAAATTAGTAAATAATAACCTGATGCGACATAAAATAGCTTTTACCCACTTTCCCCCATATTTTGAAGAAAAATGACGAAGCACCCCACATGATCGCCATTTTGAATTTACCCATGATCCTTTGCTTGTGGTGTTATGCAAATAGGTCAGAAATGACCTCAATATGATAAAATTATAAATTAATGAGTCACGGAGTGTCAGCTATCAAATATTTCTCGTTCCGAAAATAGGACCAAAAACGCCAAGGGGGAGGGGGGGGGTGACGAAAAGTGCCCCCCCCCCCCACCAGACTAGGTGTGGTTCGCCTTACCAGGCCTGGGCGGCCAATAAGGGTCCCGCTAACAAACTTTCTGCGCTATCTCTGGAACGACAAAAAATTGAGAACTGGCACTTCATGACTTCAAGTTTATCACATTGAGGTCCTTTTGAGTCTATTTGCATCACCACCCGGGCAGAGGTTCATGAGTGAAATCAAAATGAAGACCATGTTGGGTACCAGGGTACCAGAAAAGTGATATTTTTCTTCAATATTTCTGCTTTCCCTCGAGAAAAAGTGGGCAAAGAGGATTTTATTACATATCAGATTAATATTCACTAATTAATCATGCAGTTTTTGCGGAGAAATATCACATGATCAGTATAAAAATTCAGAAAATCCACCAAAAATGCCTTTGACGTCATTAAAGCGGCCATCCTGGATTTGTTTTTCTTTTAACATTTTCGGGTAAAGACTGACCCAAGGGTATAGTGTGGCAAGTTTCCGCTTCCTAACTCGAGGGGCAAGAAAAATGCCTCTTCTCCAGGCCTGGACAGGTCCCAAAAAGCCCAAGCCAGATAGGGTTCAATTATTATAGCTGGAATATTTTTATCTCGAGATTGCGGGAAAATTGGTGTCAACGATCCAGTCATTTTGTAGTGTGCGGTTCAAACTCGTGATAATTTCAATAAGAGTACATTCTGGTTTGAATGGAAATATGCATGTCAACGCTTGAAAATCTGAAAGATAGTGACAATCACCCTTCCAGTAGATCAAATAAAATATGTTTAATTAAATATGCGACACTTCGGTCTCTTCCTTCTTGATTGGCCTGATATTCTGGTTATCGTTATTGGATATGAAGTTGTCTCTAAACATATGCCAAAGAATAAGTCTATGAAGACATACGGCAGGTTCCCGTGTTATATCGCGCTCTATTGTCAACTATAGCGCTCTTTTGTCAAGAATACCCGTGCAAGACCATAAGAGTACACTAATGCACATACATGTATGCGTATGCTGTTCTTTCGAAAAATGTTGTCCTCGAATAAGTTGCCCTCCATCAAGACGTTTGCCAATCGCCCTGTCACACCGAATCCAATCTACAGCTCACTCATCATGCTGCCGATTTCAATGTCGTTATCATGATTCAAAGCTGTACACGTATGACTATAAATTTCTATGGGCTATATGTTTATCATCTGAAACAAGGTTTGGTGTGCAAGTGTACATTAAGATATTTTGATTTTGGATGTTGCTCCCTGAGGTAGAACCTAACCTAGTCACTGGTTTGAGATTGCTATCTTATAACCAGTATCATCTCATTCTTACAACTCTCAGTGGTTACGACGCTTGTATAACGCTCCAAATATACGCAATTATTGCAAAAAACAATCTGTTCGGTGTTTAATAATGCATCGAAAGATGATCACTGTTATTTTTGAAGCAGATGAAATTTTCTCTATCCATCGCTGTCATGTATTTAGATGATGCTTTCTCGTGATCAATAAAAATAGTCATTTAATGATGTGAATATCTCAATACACGAAGAGGTGAAACTTGTGAGTCAGATTAGACAATGGAAAAGTAGTCGTCATCCACAATAGATTTCCGCATTAGGAGTCAACTTCTGCATAACATTTGGAGATCAGAATATCGAACGAGGCATCAGATCACAAGATCCTAATTGCCACTATGGGGATAACATTTAGAAATAAATCTACGAGTTTTCATGTGGTACATGTTCCAGTGAGTTGCTGATGGTCAATGACTTTGACCATGACCGTTTGCCCCCAATCTCGAAGCTCTACTCTGCGCCTCACGCTATTGCACTACTTTGAATGTACCGGCACCAAAAAAGGCGATTTTCAGTGATTTCCTGATTATTGGGCCACAGTGACCTTGACCTTTTAACCTCAATGAGTTTCTTCTTTGCCTTACGCACATTATTGCTAACAAATTATAAAATCTGACAATTAATATCATATCACGTTGGAAGTAGGCCGACAGATAACGAATGATTAACTGCATATCCAGTTGTTCAGTATAAAATAGATGGATATCGCATCTGAGTAAACGACTCTTCAAAAACACGGTTTTATCTCTTGAAATGTAAGAATTATTCTAATGAAACGATTATTTATTTGAGAAGTGTTGAACCCGTACAGTCGCAAGAAAACTGCTCGCTTGTTTTTTGCTTATGTCGCTTAGAATGTTCGGTTATTGGTGTTATACAGAATGATGAAATTCTTTGTGGACAATGACTACATATCAATTTTCGGACCTGACGCCTAGGTTTTCAAAAATATTGTTATGTATCGACACATTAGGACGTTCAACTGACATGTTGTCTTTAATTATAGGGGAGATCGACCGATATTTATAACCAACGGAGAAGTAATAACTATATTTTTCCGAAGATGGACGCAGGAAATTAATCTGCTCACGGAATATTTCGTGATCATCCTCCAATGATTTTTTCAACTGAAATATGTTTTCTAGCTACATTGCTCACTTCTATATTGTGCGTGTTTACACTTGTTATATGGGGTTAAAGGATTTTGTCATAAGATTGCTTATGGATTTATTTTTTCTTCATGAATCTGCGTCCAGACGTTCTGTGGCAGGAAAGAACACCGTAGATGGATAAGCAAGCAAAATGTGCAGCGGTCGAGAGGTACATCAAATTAGACTGTCCAATCAAGGATCACAGTATACATTATAGAATTACATGCACCTCACTTAAACCCCTATGGTTTTTTTGGGACCTGTCTAGACCATGGGAGGGGCCATTTCGGCCCCCACCCCCTAATCATTTTTATTACCCCTTGAAGTAGGCGCGAACAGTCAACGCCGGAGTCTAACTACGGGGAGTGACCAGGATATTTATTAACATCGCCTAAATAACCCGACCCTGGGGAGGCTGGACGATCGACTATGTGCCTTTATAATCCGATTGGCCTAATTCTATTGTTTTATTAACGCCGGCGAAAATCCACCAATATCCTCGAGACCCCACCGGTCGTACTCTAGGGCTCTATACATTTCTTCACAAGAAAGATTACATGGGTTCATGTACACTCATGCACTTTGGATCTTCCACCGATGTCATGTTGACGTACGGAGCTAGGCAACCATGACCTCCATAAAATAACATCGAATTGACATTGTATGTATTTATTCCCACATTGATCTTTGACGCTTGAGTGCAATATCCGGGTCATTTCCATTGACCTGTACCGACGATCGACGTACGTCATGACCGCCATCTTGCATGATCAGAAACGTTGGACGAAAGACTTTACTGCCATCTTGTATGGGACATTCTGTGAGTGCCATTATACCAAAATTAACTCCCAATGCATTCAATGCCCTACACACACTTTGGTGACGTATCGGTCTTCAGCAAAACATGTAGAGATTTGCCTGCCACAAATTGATGACGTCACGGAAACCCCCGAACAAGCAGTTACTTGTTCTTACATGTCGATTTTCCTGTCAGATTTTTTTTATTTGTGGAATTTCTTGTTCAAATTGTTTTTGTGCTATTTTCCACGCGGAAAAGCAGGAACTTCAAAGAAAAATGTCCGCCATTTTGAATTCATTCATGATCTGCCCGTGGGGTTATGCAATTAGGGTCAAAATGACACGATTATGATGAACGTCAGGGAGTGTCAAAATGATCCGAATATGGTAAACGTCAGGCAGATAGAATAGAGGGTTCGGAGGGGGCCTCAAAATGGCCTCCGTCTCCCGACTGGTAGGATCAATCCTATCTGGCCTGGGTGATATTTGACCTGTCCAGGCCCGAGGGTGTGAATTCCGCCCTCCCCCTGAATATTTCTCTTACCCCTTGAGTTCGTGGGATGATAAAACTCAACACACTGTACCCTTAGTTCAAGCTCCACCAAAAAATGTAAATTATTCTAATTATGCTAATAGGCTCGAAATGAACCAATATGATAAACTACAAATTAAGTCATGGAGTATTAGCTCTCAATTTTTTGTCGTTCACGAGATAAGACAGAAAGATAGATAGGAAGGCTATAATGCCCCCCCCCCGCCTTGTATGGTTAACCCTATCTGGCCTGGGCGATTTTAGAGCTGAAACGTACCACACTACATCTTTGGGTCAAGCTCTACGAGAAAATGTCACAGTCACGTCAGTTCAAAAATCTCATTTTTTGAACGATTTTTCGGTTTTTCTAATTTTTTTATTTGCGTGCTTTCTTCGCAAAAACTGAAGGGTAAATTAGTAAATAATAACACGATGAGAAATAAAATAGCTTTTATCCACTTGTCTTCATATTTGGGAGAAAACTGACAAAAACATCGCTTTTCTGGCACTCCACATGGTGGCCATTTTGAATTTACCCATGATCCTCTGCATGTGGTGTTACGCACATAGGTCAGAAATGACTCCAATTTGATAAACTAATGAGTCACGGAGTGTCAGCTCTCAAGTATTTGTCGTTCCGGAAATGAGAGCAAAAAAACCATCAGAAGGGGGGGGAGGGAAGATGACCCCCCAGTCCAGGTATGATTAACCGTACCAGGCCTGGGGGGGGAGCAATATGGCCCCCACTACCAAACTTTCTGCGCTATATCCGGAACGACAAAAAATTGAAAGCTGACACTTTGTGACTTGCAGTTTATCACATTGGAGTCATTTTGAGCCTATTTGCATCATCACCCGGGCAGAGGATCATGGATGAATTCAAAATGACGGCCACTTGGGGTACCAGGGTACCAGAAAAGCGATATTTTTCTTCAACATTTTTGCTTTCCCGCGAGAAAAAGTGAGCAAAGATTATTTTATTACATATCATATTAATATGTACTAATTTATCATGCAGTTTTTGCGGAGAAATTTCACAGGATCAATAAAAAATTCGGAAAATCGACCCCAAAAAATGCCTTTGACGTCATTAAAGCGACGATCCTGTTTTTTGTTTTTTTTTACATTTTCGGGTAAAGACTGACCCAAAGGGTATAGTGTGGCAAGTTTCAGCTTTCTAGCTTGAGGGGCAAGAAAAATGTCTCTTCCCCAGGCCTGGACAGGGCCCAACACAGATAGGGTTAAACTAGTACAGCTGGAATATTTTATCTCGAGATTCCGGGAAAATTAATTTATGTCAACGATCCAGTCAGTTTGTAGTGTGCGGTTCAAACTCGTGATCATTTCTATAACACTACATTCTGGTTCGAATGGAAATATGCATGTCAACGCTTGAAAACTTGAAAGCTATTGACAACCACCCTTCCAGTAGATCAAATAAAATCTTTTTAATTAAATATGCGACACTCCGGTCTCTTCCTTCTTGATTGGCTTGATATTCTGGTTATCGTTATTGGATATGAAGTTGTCTCTAAACATTGATAGAGGTAATGCCGAAGAATAATTCTATGAAGACATACGGCAGCTTCCCGTGTAATATCACGCTCTATTGTCAACTATAGCGCTCTGTTGTCAAAAATACCATTGCAAGCCTGTAAAACCACACCACTGCACATATGTGTATGGTGTTCTTTCGAAAAATGGCAACGGAGGCATCGGACCAAACACTGAACTGGCAGATGTTGTCCTCGAATAAGTTGCCCTCCATCAAGACGTCTGCCAATCGCCCTGTCACACGGAATCCAAGCTACAGCTCACTCATTAGCTGTAGATTTCGATGTCGTTATCACGATTCAAAGCTGTACATGTATGACTATCAATTTTATGAGCTATATGTTTATCATCTGAAATAAGGTTTGATGTGCAAGTGTACATTAAGATATGTATTTTGATTTTGGATGTTGGTCCCTGTGCATAGAACTAAACCTAGTCACTGGTTCGAGATTGCTATTTTATAGCCAGTACCATCTCATTCTTACAACTCCCAATGGTGACGACGCTTGTATAACTCTCCAAATATACGCAATTATTGCAAAAAATCTGTTCGGTGTTTAATAATGCATCGGAATATGATCACTGTTATTTTTGAGGCAGATGAAAATTTCTCCATCTATAGCTGTCATGTAAATAGATGATGCTTTCTCAGGATAAATAAAAAATAGTCATTTAACGATGTGACTATCTCAATACACGAAGTGGTGAAAATTGTGAGTCAGACTAGACAATAGATAAGTAGTCGTCATCCACAATAGATTTCCGCATTAGGAGTCAACTTCTGCATAACATTTTGGAGATCAGAATATCGAACGAGGCATCAGATCACAAGATCCTAATTGCCACTATGGGGATAACATTTAGAAATAAATCTACGAGTTTTCATGTGGTACATGTTCCAGTGAGTTGCTGATGGTCAATGACTTTGACCATGACCGTTTGCCCCCAATCTCGAAGCTCTACTCTGCGCCTTACGCTATTGCACTACTTTGAATGTACCGGCACCAAAAAAGGCGATTTTCAGTGATTTCCTGATTATTGGGCCACAGTGACCTTGACCTTTTAACCTCAATGAGTTTCTTCTTTGCCTTACGCACATTATTGCTAACAAATTATAAAATCTGACAATTAATATCATATCACGTTGGAAGTAGGCCGACAGATAACGAATGATTAACTGCATATCCAGTTGTTCAGTATAAAATCAACTTTTGTCCACAGTGACCTTGACCTTTTAACCTCAATGGGTTTCTTCTTTCCCTTACGCTTAGGGTATTCCTGAAGTCCGATAAGTATGAAAATCCCTGAATTTCAGATGCATTATCATGTTTTCAATAATTTTCTGATTTGGGGATCACACTGATTTTGACATTTGAGCTTTGACCTCAATATTTATACCTGACAAATGGTCTCCCCATAACGTATCCACTCCCAAAAAATCGATTTGTAATGATTTCCTGAATTTCGAATCACAGTGTCATTTGATCTCAATTTTGATACCTGACATATCTTCTAAAATGATTCCATGATTTAGGGTTCAAAAAACAAATATTTCGAGTATTTTTTGAGTTTTGCGTACCAGTCATCGTCAACTTTTTCACCTCAATATTGAAATCTGGCAGATCGCCTCCCATTAACGTATCCACTGACTTGTAATGTTTTTTTCTGATTTTGTTTTGTCCACAATCACCTTCACATTTGACTTATTGTATTCTCCTTATTTATTGCTATTCAAAGGGCGTAACTGGTCACAAGTTTGAAATAATTCATTACTCCACAATGTAGTACACATTTCAATGTATATAACTTGTTTTCAACATCGAAAAGTTTGACAAGTTTCCATTCAAAAAGGCATCTTATGTATAACATTATCACAACCGAACAAGAGCCATGAAATAAGAAAACAAAGCCGTTTCCTGTGATGGGAAAGGTTCGACAACTTGCTTAATCACGCCAAGTTAGGTAAAATAATATTCGTTTTTCCCCGAATTATTCGTTATTATATGATGAGGTAGTTTTCTGTATTCTCCCCTCGCATTCTCGCATTCTTGCCCTGTAGAAAACACGACAAAGCTAGACTGCCAGGCGATAATGCTAAGCGAGAGCACGAGATTGATCTCGCGTTATCGCTTCACGTTCTCGCCTCGCATCATCGCGTTATCGTTTTCGAATTCTCGCGCTCTCGCTTTATGAACCTATTGCACTCATGGAGTGAGAACGCGGTAACGCGAGTGGCCGCAATCGTCTTCCATGCATACACTATACACTTAATAGAGTCAGGAAAGATGTAATGGGGGCGATTATAGGAGTGAGTGAATAGGATTTAAAGTCGCTTTCTACACTATTTCAGTAAAATCACGACGAACCAACTAATCACCACCCAGCCAAGTTGCGTTCCTGCTGCTGCAAAGAGAAAATCTTTGAAGCAGCATTTAACCAGACACTCCCCATCCACCCTATAAAACACTGAGAACAGCACACAAGACATAGACATTTCTGACGAATTATTGCTGACAGATTGTAAAATCTGACAGTTATTTTCATATAACGTTGGAAGTTGGCCAATAGATAACAAATGGCTATCTGAATATCCAGTTGTTCAGCATAAAATAGATGTATATCGCATCTGAGTAAAAGGCACTTCAAAAATATGGCTTTATCTCTTGAATTAACGTAAACATTGGAATCATTCTAATGAAACGATTATTTATTTTAGTCATGTCGCTTAGAATGTTCGGTTAATAGTGTTACACACAACGAGGAAATTCTTTGTGGACAATGACTACATATACATTTTCGGGTCAGACGCCTAGGTTTTCAAAAAATATTGTTATGTATCGACGCATTAGGACGTTCAACTGACAAGTTGGTATTAACTATGGGGGAGACCGACCGGCATTTATAACCAACGGAGAAGTAATAACTATATTTTTCCGAGGATGTAGGAAATTATCAGCTCACGGTCTATTTCGTGATTATACTCCAATGATTTTTTCAACTGAAAGCTGTTTCCTAGCTACATTGCCTACTTCTATATTGTGGGTGTTTACACTTGTTGTATAGGGTTAAAGGATTTTGTCATAATATTGCCTATGCAACATTATTTTCTCATGAATCTGCGTCCAGATGTTCCTCCGCTTATTCGCCAATGGGCTGAATTGTATATTCGGGGCTGGAAAGAACAACGTAGATGAATAAGCAAGCAAAAAGTGCAGGGATCGAGAGAAAGATCAAATTAGATTGTCCACACAAAGATCACAGTATACATTATAGAATTACATGCACATTTATATTTTTATATAATTATATTTTTCTTACCCCTTGAATTAGAGGGCTGACATTTACCACACTATATCCTTGGGTCAAGCTCTACCAGAAAATGTAATAAAATCCAAGATGGCCGCTTTGATAACGTCACAGTGACGTCCTCTTCAAAGACGACATTTCTTGGTCGTTTTTCCTGTCAGATTTTTCGAAGCTTTCATTTGTGCAATTTCTTCGCAAAAACTGCATGGTAAATTAGTATATATTAATATGATGTAAAATAAAATAATTTTAGCCCACTTTTCTTCGCGTAAAGGCATACATTTTGAAGAAAAATGACGAAAACATCATTTTCCTGGTACCCAGGTGGTCACCATCTTGAATTTACCCATGATCCTCTACCCAGGGGCCTATGCAAATAGGCTGAAAATGACTTCAATATGATAAAAAATAAAGTCACGGAGTGTCAGCTCTCAACTAGTTTTTGTTGCAGAGATAGCGTCGAAAGTTTGGTTTGTCAGGCCTGGTAGAGTTAAATTACCTCAAACCTTTTTTCAGGTGAGAATATTTTTGGTGCATGAGAGTTATATTACACAGGATCCAGTCACCAAAGAAGTATTAACCCTACCCAGCCTGGGCTTTTCGGTACCCACTCTTGCCTTCCCCACCCCCTTGACTATTTTTTCTATCCCGTGATCAACTAGGGGGCTGAAACTTCCCACAACATATCTCGAGTCAAGCTCTTCAAGAAGATGCAGCAAAATCCGTCGTTATGATGACGTCACAATGACGCTATAATCCGAAAATGTTTCGTTTGATGGTCGATTTTTCGGTCAACTGGAAAAAAAAGTCAAAACATTTGAATGAAAACGACAAAAATACAACATTTCAGTCGCTCTCTTGTGGCCGTCATTTTGAAATTTCCTATGATTCTCTGCTCCTAAGCGTACCCAAAGAGGCGCACGATGTCGCCAATTTGATAACACGTAATATCTTGGGCTGTTAGGTCTCAATTATGTGTCGTTCCCAAGATAGAGTAGAAAGTTTGGAAAAGGGGGGACATAACTCCTTCAACCCCAGGCGTGGAAGAGTTGAGGGTGTGTGTAAAACATTGAGCAGATGTCCATTTTTCATCGCGGATCATGTTGTTCTTTGTGTTATACTTAATTGTTCAATTTGAATGATTGGCTGATGTATTGTCTTCATGTGTACTTATCATTCAATAAGTCTCCATCGACATATTTTGTTATTAGACTATCATACAAAAAGGAAGACTTGGGCTAATGTCCATTATATCCATTGATGTTTGGAAGAAAAATTTGTAATGAACCAGAAAGCGTGTGTCGTGGCAGAACACGTCTTACTGAATATCCTTCTTAGTCTGTTTACCATCGAATCTTTGATATGGATTCGTAATGAATCGCATAGGTTGACATTTTTATGCAATAACAATAAACCCTCATCGCTTGCTAAGGTAACTGGCTCCTTTGAATGCGTACTGCCCTCAAAGCTATTTGCGTTTCCCATTAACCGCGTTACTGTGCTGATACAGTGAGCTTGAAGCTGAACTGGTAGATAATTATTGTTATAATTGTATGCAAAAAAATCTATCTCTTTTTCTGTGAAAAAATGGAAGGTCCTAAATATGGATAATGGCCCAAAAAAGAAGGTTATGTTGCCATGGAAAAGTTGACAACAAGAGATAATAAAATGCTACGGATAAAATTATTGAAGAAAATATCCAGCATACTATATATTGCTTCAATCAACATTCGTTTCGAAGACAATTCAATTCCATTCAATACTTTATTCGCACTAACATAATTCACATTGGTTTTGGCCGAGAAACCATAACGCTCAACAGTTCAGTGTGCTTCAAGGAAATATAGAAACACGTAGTAAATACACGACATGGAAATAATCAGGCATGTGATAAACCAATGCTTGCCATTGTATCTCAACCTCTAGAGAAGAAAAGACGAACAAGTAGTCAATGGTACTGGTTCCGGGTAATTAGCTATTCAAACATACCATCGTCTGATTAATCCATCGGCCGCCATTCTGACAGTCAGTGTATGCTCCTTTCACCGTAACTGTAATCAGCAATTCAGAAAACACTCTAGTTATAGCTGTAATTACAAGCGTCTAGTCCGTCATTCATAATTCAGCCGTCGTCCATTAAAGAATATCCGCGTCCATAATCTAAAGACATATTCCATATGACAGTATTCCCTTACTGTCCAGAAGTGTCTTTGAAGTAACTTTGAAGTAACTTTAAAGTGTGGCCATATTTTAACCTTGAAGTGCAACGCTCAGAGTCAGAAGTGTGCTTGCAGTGTGGGTATTGTTCTGTAGCAATGCCATTTTAGGGCATTGAAGTCACAATGAAGTCACGTGGAAGTACTTTTGAAGAGTGCCTCAAATATGTTAATAAGGTACTGCAAAGGCACTTCATCCACCCTTCCACAGAAGGGTAACGTTCAAAGGCACTTCTGAAGTGCTCTTGAAGTACCTAATTAGAATATATGAGGCACTTCAATGTCCTTATATGGCAAGGCACTTCATCCACACTTCTACAGAAGGATACCTTTCATATGTACTTCTGAAGTGCTCTTGAAGTACCTTATTAGTATCATAGCAAATTCGTGTAATGAAAGGTATGTAGCCACGAGCTATTTACTTTCCCGGAAAAGAAGACACAAATATATATTTGAGCACAGAACGTTTTATTTAGAGAAAGCACGAGGAGTGAGACAAAACAGTATATCATAAAATATTTACAATAAACCTGGTGGTTCTTAACAAGAAACTGCTAGCACAAATCCTTGAGACAACATACAGCACAGTACTATGTATGTATTTACATGCAGTCTTTGGTATGAGAAGTTATTGCAGTATTAGTATTATTATTATTCAAGGGTGACAGTCTTCTTATCCAACTTGAACTTGAAGCAGCAGTTCTTTCGAAGGATAATTTGCTTTAGTTGCCCTGAGGTCCACTTGGATGTAATCCAACCTTTGCTGAAACCCACCAGTCTGAATTGTGGACTTCTTGACCTGTTGCGAATACATGCATATAATTAAAACCTTATCAGTTGTATATATGGTTCCGTGCGACATGCAATCCAGTTCTTCTTTTTTTTAATACAGTCAGGATGATTGAATAGGTTGACTACCATAAAGGGTAAAGAATGGAACACATCCGTACGATTTACAAAAGATTGATTAAGATGTCTATTATCCTTTCTTTAGTACTCCATGATATACAACAAGGGAGATAAACAGTTTGTCTGACGTTCTAACCAATATACACTATGAAGATATCAACCACACATCAACCATACCTAGGTGTGCAAATTGAAGTTCCTGTCAGTCGAGTGGCTGCTTGAAGTGAGCCGGGTTCCTTGTGGCAGCTGTATTCTGGAATATTAAAGTATATGCAATGTAAGAAACCATTAGAATTGGAGTGAAACAATCATGTGAATTTTAGTAATTTTTCTTTGTTAATTTCTGGTTCAACTAAATCTCCATACAGGTTTTCAAATAACAAATAGATGCTTATTAACTATAAATTGTATTCTTAAATTTTTGAAATGAAATGTTCTCATTTCTCAAGATGTGGGTAAGAATGTACAATTGAAGTATGTGAAGATCCTTAGCTTTGGTATATGAAATATGCAATCAATAGACAAGGAAAATATAGCCTGTTATAATGATAGAAAGTCTAATCATAGCATGATTATACTTTTTCTGATTACAGCTAAAAATAGGTTATGCTAACATTTGATTTTTATCAATATATTTTAAAACATATTTCTTTACCATTTTGTCAACAATTTAGTATGGAAATATTCTCTAATCTTGTGGCAGGAACAAAAATCAACAAATTTTATAAATCAATAAACAGTTCAAAACAACAAGATAATTTATTTAGAGCTATCATCACCCAGCCAGTTAAATTCCCCTGTTTTGACATGAACAGGAAGTATACAAGCAGTTTTGTGATAAAAATATCTCACCCTCAGGGGATTTCCTCCAGGAGTGCATGCCAATCTTCATATGAGGTCCCCAAGCCTGGGGTTTCCAAGGTGACAATTCACACACTCATAAAAATACACTGCCTTGATGAACCTGGGTAGATCTGAAAGTGATATTAAGACATAGATATGGATATTTGTTTGTGACAGGCATGCTATATGACCCATTAAATTTGACTGCAATTATAAGGTGAAGTACATTTCAGCTCAGTTCTTTGCTTATTAAGTTATGAAAAAAAGAACAATTATAGTTATATTTATACTTTACTTACCATATCACTAGCTGCACTCATCACCATCTACAATACAGTTCTTCAAATCTCCATACTTCTAGCATAAACATGAACAAATCCACCTGACTTTTGCACTTAGGTCAGCCATTTTTGCTGTTGTTGAAGGTGGCGCCCCCGGTGCTCAATTAAATTTTGAAGGGCAGATAACTCCACCCATTTTGATGAGACATTTAGGAGGAAAGACTATCAGAAACAGAAGTTATATATATATTGTATTTAATCGATTGATATCAATGAAGAGGATAATATAAAGTATTCTTTAATGGACATTTTTGTTGCTGACATTATGTTAGAACTGAGTCTTTTAAAAATATTTTCCAATTTTGTTCAATTTTACTATAAAATCATGGATTTGGGCTGATTATAAAATCTGAATTCAACAAGATGTAATCATCTAATATGATACTATTTTGATAACACTAATATGTGAGAGACTGATATAATTAATATATTTATTTTATTCAAATGGGAACCCGTGGTACAGATCACTGTCAAAGATCCAAAAAAGTGTTCACAATTCTGAGTAATATGTTAGTAACCACATGTGAATATTTTACACAGTTGCAGCTATTTTGAACTGTGAAGTACTAATCTGATGTTCAGTGGTTTCATGGAAATGAGATTTGATGTCACTGAGCGAAATCAAATCAGCCAACGTTAAGCTGGGATATTCCCAGAGCTAATTAAGATCATTGAAACTTGTATACTATAGTAGTATGTAGTTCTATAACTACAATAATGTTATGTAATGTTATAATGTTATGTTACTGTAAAAGTTTGTGGGAAAATTCCAATAATCTAGAAATCCTATTGGATTGAATCTTATAGGATTTTTCAGAATCTTATAGGATTTTTTAGAATCTTATAGGATTTTTCAGAATCTTATAGGATTTTTTAGAATCTTATAGGATTTTTCTGAATCTTATAAGATCCTGTAAGATATTTTTTTTCAAGGGGAAGTCCCCCAAGTTATGCTATAAAACTGACAAAGTCCATGAAGTGTCTTCGAGGAGTACCTTGGATTATGCCGAACAATAACCAAGTCTCAGAAGTGTCTCTGAAGTCCCTCATTTTTTGCTATGAAATTGACAAAGCCCATGAAGTGTCTTTGAGGAGTCCCTTGGCTACTGCCTTTTTCTAATGAAGTACCGATGAAGTGTGCCAGTATTTTTTTCTATTGTTGAAGTGCCTTTTCAGTGTACTCTTCAGAGGCACTTCTAGGCACACTTCACATGAAGTGTGACACTTCTGGACAGTAAGAGTTAGGACCAAATTCAATATATAAACATAGGCTAGTTGATCGACAGCATTTGGCAGGCAGACTAGCACAACTTCATTAACATCAGACCATTTTGTAAACAGTCATTTTCAGAACTGGAGATAGTAACATCCATCATTGGCGACTAGGTGGTATTAGCCTGCCTAATGCGTACCGGTTACCCCTCTTTATACAGTCCTATAGCTTACAGGGTCGAGTTAACTCTAAACTATATTCTGATATCTTTGGTGCAGCTTAGACAAACGGATCAGGGAAATGTCACATTACGTAAACACAGTCGTCAAAACCAAGGATAATTCAATACACTTGTATAAGCAGTTTCTATGTTATCCTGTATAAATCTGAAATTACATAACTTTTTCTCACAAATAGTTGTGTTCACAATAACTGACATAAAGGGTCATGAAATAGTATTTCGGAAATGGTTTTGTCAAAACACATCACAATATCAAGGTTGCATGCACGCAGATTATATAAAATTGGTATATGAAAAATCGAACTTTATGCTACTTTTACGTGAAAATATGGTGGCTAAGAATCGACATTTCACAATGTGAGCACCATTAGGATCTTGAAGTACGTGGGTTCATACGGCCCCTAGCCCCGGGTTAAGCGGAATTAGATACAAGTTACGAAACGTAACGCCATAGATCTTGCACGCTACGCTCGTATTTTGCTATCAGCATGCGATATGTATCGCCAAATTTGAGAAACTTTGAGTGGAGGCGCTTGGTGGAATAGCCCTGTTTTATAAGTTTCTGAAACAATATTGTGTGACGTTCATTAAAATCGTCACATTTAACACAGGATCTAGCAAATGCTACTAGGCGAGATATGTATACGCTATAATGCAGGTTCCTCTGGAATAGTACTGTCCAGAAAGGGATAGTTTACGATGTCGAAATTGTAAACATCTCTTTTGTCATCAAGTCGACGAGAGAGAATGCCCGCTTCATTCTTATAGAGATATAGATCTAAATATGATGTGCCTGTATGGCTATCTGTAGTTGCCTTCAAATCCAGTGAAGGTGGATATATATCCTTCACTGCGTCATTTATATAGCGATTATCCACAGCGAGAAGATCGTCTATATAGCGTTTGGTGAATGAGAAGGAACGGGTTTTGAATGGATCGGTTGTTGAAAGCGCCTGCATATAGTCATATTGATAAGAGAACAGATACAGGTTAGCCAACAGGGGTACACAAGTAGTACCCATTGGAATACCTATATGCTGCTGAAATATTGTGTTGCCAAATTTCACATTGATATTTTTAATGAGAAATTCAAGCAACTCTATAAACAAAGAAACATCCCATGAATGATATCGGATCCTGCTGCCCGTGTATAATGCACGGGTGGCAGGAGGAGATAATTGATTGTATTATTGGAGTGGTATGTTGGCTGGGACCTCATTCTGCTGACCACGTGACCAATTATTACAGTTACCAATAGCTTTGAACTATACACCTATTAATTCACAAAAGCGAAATCTTTCTTCGTGATATTACTCGTATAGTAGGTAAAAATTCATACATACACACAGCCCGCCTACTTCGTCAACCTCTTTGATTATCTATTAACCATATCTGGCCTGACTGATTTGCGGGTACACGGAAACTAGGTGATACTGCGTTATAGTGTTCAAGTAGACAAAGTAGGCAGGGGCATTACTAAGTTACCGTGGAATCCGGTTTGGGTATTATACAGCGGTAAAGTATTCTATTGGCGAAAACGTTGGAAATAGACAATAACCTGATAATAGTCAACCATACTAATACGGAACTCGGACTAGCGATACTACATTTGGGCATTGAGGCAGATGACTTGATAGATTCGATTCATTTGCAATTCCACTGTAATTGTTCAATGGTATCTCCATATCCGATAAAGATGGACAGAATGTCCATCGGTTCAAGTGGTCAGGGGCAAAGGTGTAGCATTTTCTCATTCATCACTCTTTTATTGGATTTATTGGAAAGGCGGTTGCTAATACATTATGTGGGTATATGTATATCTAATACAATGCGCGTCATTCGAAGCAAAATGTGTGCTGATTAAATGCTCACGGGCCTTCAATTTCGAGGTTTGTATTTTAGATGCCTTGATTATGTCTGACGCGACCGCCACAGCACAGTAAATGAATCCTTGACAGAAATGAATTCCTTCGTAGTCTAATTCAGCGAGACGGTTTCAATGAAATGAAGGATTTCGGATTTCTTTCCTAAGTTGAGAGAACATCGCGGATCCTTAAGTAGTTCAAAAGTACATGTATATTTCTACATCTTGTCTACTGAAGGTATCGCATTTCTGGTGATTTGATTCTGAGAAGTTTTTTTTTATTAAGTAAGTCTTCGATATCTTTCATTACAAGGAAAGTAATACTGTTGAGTCAAGTCTGAGCTAAACTTTGAATCTTCAGACCTACATGTAACTGTTCCAGTACACCTGTTCTGTATTGAATCTTTCGGGTGTTCCCGAACATCCCACATTTAGCAGTCGGTCGGAAGTTGGGGATAGCAATGAAAATTCTACCGATTCTTCTGTATGGCAATGAAGCTGTTCAGGATATCTGAAGCAGATTTCCGGACCTTCGATCCAGCAGTGAAACATCTCACGGACCTTTTGAAATCCCAGCATTAGATTGTGAGGAAATCATAAAAATTTAACGGATCGTGAAAAAAACAAATCGACACACACAACGTTGTCGAGTTCACTCTGGAGTATAAACTATGAAAGTCACTATACCGGTAATGTTGAAAGGGGTACATACAAATAAGAATACTTTCAACGGCAACGATCATCCCTCATTGTGATCCCATTTGCGACAACGTCCATTTCCTCAATACTTGACGAATGAAAAATGTTCAAGGGAATCTATCCGATGTTTCGAGCTCGATCTGAGCAGGAAAAATGTCAAATAAGGTCGCCAATGCTCCTCCAGATTTTGTCAGCAAAAACACGCATAAAGTCCTGGGATCACATGTCTAAAATGATTATCTAATCTCGTCTGTTTCCAAAGAGGAATCGAATTTACAGTCCGACGTCGCCGCTACATGTATACTACAAAACATGCTTCACTTGAAGGGCTTATCATTGATTCCACTAAGTGTTTGAAAGGCAAGATGAGTGCACGGTCGTTGACATTTGGGTCTCCCGCCGCTATCGCATCCATGATTCTACTTTATTGCAGGACGTGTAGCTCACAGACTCAAAAGGAAATCGTTTGTATAGAAGAGCCTCCGTTAAATTCGAGTGAAATTTAATTGGCGGCATCCATACTGCTGCAAAAGTATATGTCTCGTACAATACCATTCCTTTGCAATTAAACTAGGTAAAGGTTAAATTGGAGCACCAGATTCAAAATTGTCCAATGGGGTCTCGAAATTATTGTTTGCTGTCGGATTTGACCACGACATTTCCACCACTTGAGACACCAAGACAAATAGATCCTAACTACAAGTTACATTGCTATTTATAGACAATGAAGGAGTAATAACTATATACAGATATTCCTACGAAGTAGGCTCTCATTTGCAAATTGTCCGGTAATGAGTCAGTCGATCAGGCAGTCCATCCGAATGCTTCGTCGGCACAATAAGGAGAACCGTTGACATTAGAACCTTGATTTTCGGCATGAACGGGTATTACGGGACTGTTACCAGTAAGTTCTGAGCTGACCTACTTGTGATGAAAATTTGACCTACTTAGGTGACCTAAAACATTACGTTTGGACCCCCAAGTCATCTTCCTCACCCTACTTCGTAGGTCCTGTGACGTTAGTCACACTACTCATGTGATATAACTGAAACGGAAATTGTATCTGCTCACTGTATAGATAGTCGCGATAATCCAATGCATTATTTATGTCCCATCTACGTAAGTCCTCACACATATTCATCAATGGGTACAATTGTATAATTTCGGAGCAGGAAACAACAACTCACGAGAGAGGACAGTTTGCAAGGAACGAAAACGCCTTGTGCCGTGGCAGAAACCATCTTATTGAATATTGTTCTTAGTTCGTTCGTTTGCCAATGATCGATTATAACTTGACTTGCGAAGTCAATTCACAATGCGC
Organism: Hanleya hanleyi; assembly: GCA_036873755.1. Classification (NCBI taxonomy): domain Eukaryota; kingdom Metazoa; phylum Mollusca; class Polyplacophora; order Lepidopleurida; family Hanleyidae; genus Hanleya; species Hanleya hanleyi. Next base: position 18,295 of record JAVTVY010038043.1, on the reverse strand, counting down.
GGGTGTTATCGCTGTGGCCACGCAATACATGACCTCTTGGATTGCTTATAGCGATCTTTGAAAAGGATTCGGTTATCAGTCGCATAGGTTGACTTTTTTGTGCAATATCAATAAAAGTCCATTGCTTGCCACACAATCAAGATAATTGGCTGCTACAATTGCCCTCAAAGCTATTTTCGTTTGCTATTAAGGGCGTTTCTGTAGTGATGCATTGATCATTTGGCTAACCTGGTAGATATCTATTGTTGTCTTAATGAGCAATAAAATCTATCTATTGTTCGATAGAAAAATCGGAATGCTTTGAATATAGATATTAACCAGAAATGGAATGTTATGTTGCCATGGAAAATGTGACACAAGCGATAGCAAAACTGATATTGGCATAATTGTTCAAAATATAATACCAAGTGGGCTGTCAACAATCTCCGCCGCGGCATATTATATATTGATTCAATGAACAATCATTTCGAAGACATGTTATAAACCAATGGTTGCCACGGTATTTCCACCACCCGAGATGAAACGGTCAACGAGCAGTTAATGAAACTGATTCCAGGAAATTGGTTTTTATACAAGGATCCATGTACCAACAGTGTCTTTCGATTATTAAGGTGGAAACTATTCCTGAACGGCAGTCGCCTACCGATGTCGAATAAAACTGAAACCTTTTTCCAAACATGCCATCGCCTGATTAATCCATCGGTGGCAACTTTGAAAGTCGGTATATGCTCCTACACCGTCATTGCGATCAGCGTACAAATAACTTACTAGTATTCAGAAATCACTCCGGGTATAGCGACATGAGGACGAAATTCATTGTAATATCGCAGTGATATGTTACCTGGGACAGCATTCTACTGATCACGTAACCAGAGTTACCAATAGTTTACATATATACCTGTGATTCCGCTTCACCCCCAAATTTTCGCTATTCCTGAGTCTTGGGAGATGAAACTTACCACACCCTATCGTTGAATACAGCCCAGATACTCGCAATAATGACGTCACCCAGTCGGTCATTTTCCCAAAAGATATTTTTGGCTGATTGTTAATTGTTCCGTTCGGACAATTATTGTGCACTTCTAACCACCGAAAAGCCAACATTTTGAAGAAATATTACGAAAATTTCAATTTCCTGGTACTCAACTTTGCCGCCATTTTAAATTTACCCATGATCTTATGCTCGAAGGACTATATAAATATGCTCCATATCACCACAATAAGATAAGCAACAAAGTCCCAAGGCTTCAGCTCTCAAGTGGTCTGCGTTTCGGAACACGAGAGAAATTTCCCTAGGGGGATTTCACCGCACACTCACGCCAGATAGAGCTAACATTGTCCAGGAAACCAGATATGGCCACGAATAATTCAGTTTTCAAATCTTCATACAGTACTTCAGTTCGCACAGTGAACACAAATATTCAGATTTTGCTTGTTGTAACCAATATGGTATCATCACAGTCATAACTACTGAAACACATTATTTCAATATGTGTTTATCTCAAAGTTATGCTCATTGATATTCCTCGAACATATCAATTTAACGATACATATAGAGGTGATGGAAACAATGCCGTAGTACTGACAAGATGCCATGTGACCACATAGGCGAGTATTCTGCATCTTGTAGGCGAGTATGCACCTAAAAACATTACAGAACCAAAAATTATTCCTGTGGTCATTTGTATCTCAGCTACGCTTTTTTACTGTAGATAACATGACAATGACATGACAACACGCACCGGCGTGATCTGTATTAGATAGAACTTTCCAAGAGCAATGATTTAATAGCGCTATAAACTGGGAAAGTGATGGGAAGCGATAAGCCGGTAGATAGAAGAAATCTGAGAGGCCCAGCGCCTACCAAGCGCTTCGTGTTCCACCATTCTAATCGAAACAATTTTAACCGAGACCTAGACCAACCTCATAATGTTGCCACTGTCATCTTGATAGTATAATCTTGATAGTATAATCTTGATAATAATAGTTAAATGCCATGTGCTAGCTAGATTCTTCCAACCTACGCCTTTTCAGCTTAAATATCCACAACAACGAAATACCACAAGGGATATTCCTGATGATCCACGCGAATATTAGACGTTAAGATCGTATATTGCAATTTTCTCGAAGAAAGCTAACGTGCAACGCGCAATTTATGACCAATACATCTTTGTATACACAACAAACCGAGTACTAATTGATCCACACGACAATATCATCCTCCTGTGACTTATTTCAAGAACTTAGAAGAGATTATTGGCCACTAGAGGAGGACGAAGGTTCATATTTCGGGTGTGAAACGGAGCAGTTGGATATTTTGCAACTGCACTTGTCGTAGGCCAACGCAAGCGGGTCTGTTGGAACTTCTTATATCCATATCAGTTTTGCTGGGGCTGAGAGCGAAGTTCACCGCTGAAGAAAATAACATATTGAAAATCTGAAAATGGAGTTTCTTCGAAGCTTCTTTATCACGAGTGAGTGAGTGAGTGAGTAGGATTTAACGTCGTTTTCAACATTTTTTTCAGTCATATCACGACGGTGCCTACATGTGCCAGAACACGAGAGTGCTCACAGTTCCTATTATCCTGGACACTGATCAACCCAGCCAGTACAGCACCCGGTCACCCATCCAAGTATTGACCGAGCTCAACGCTGCTTAACTCCGGTGATCTGACGAGAACCGGTGTGTCCAACGTGATACGCCTTTATCACTAGATACATTGTGTACAATAGACAATAGGAAATTTGCACTAAAGAGGCACTGGGTGATTTGGAAGTACCATTGAAGATATTCATTAGTGGACTGGGTAAAAAATGTGGAAATGCCAAAAAGTAAGTGGGAATCAGGGCGATCTGCAGAAAGTCGTCTTTTCAATTACTGTCTTCGACATTATGTAGTAATTCCTGTTTCAACTTGCACGGTGACTGGTATAAACAAACGAATATAGGCGAATAACAACCGACAGCAAGCTGATATATAAGCTATAGTGTAGGTTGTTCATATTCATCTCAAACGTATCATGTGGATATATGCAATTAATCAGGGGCTAACATGTATGTGACAATATGTTGTCTCGAAATGGTAGGAGTCATTGGCAGGCATATGTACGAAGACCGACGTTTCAGCAACTACTGATGGCATAGACTACTAGACTGGACGAGCCTCTACTTCATATGTACTATTTATCAATAATACCTAAATGACGTGTAATAAATTGAAACAAAATTATAATAAATTGGAAAATAAAATTTGAAAAATAAACATAAAAAAGAAATTGGACGTTTTGATGGGTTTCATGGTGTGAAGATTCGATTTGAAAGAATGCCTAGCCTGAATGATTGACAGGTTCTTTTACCTTAGTTGCAACAGTTGTAACATTTTCATTCTAACGCCATACTGCCCATTGCTGGCATCAGGATAGATAACGTCATTCATATAGGAAGTAGTCCATAAAACCCACTAAAACAAAGATGGGGTAGGGGGAAAGGAGAGGAACGAATATCCAACGAAAATGCCCTTAAATGGCAAGTGTGATATACTAGTGTACTCGTATACTCGCGCAGACTATTATGCGCCAGCAACAATTTTTCAATAAAATACACCTTAATCATATAGGAAGTAGTCCATAGTTTCGGATTATTGGTCCCACCCCCCCCCCCCTTCAAAAATTTTAATAAAGCAGAGCGCCCAGGTCTGACCACATGCTAATTATCCTTCCCTTTTTGGTAACCAGTATTTAAAGTACCAAGCTTCTGGGTACTACCATTCCTTCAAAATGACATATGCGGATGGGTGGCTCGGTTGAGCTATATGGCGAGTCGGGCCGCGAAGTCAACCTTCGTCAGCACCAGTTTCGGACGTTTTTCAGGTGTTTATAAATAGGGTTATGCAACACCTGGAATATGTGACAAAAAAATGGCATGGTCGACCTCATATTTTAAATAGCGTTTTTGTCTCGCCTGGAGACGGGGAACACTGGGAAGAAATCTTATTGAAATCGATTGTCAAGATTTTTCCAGGAAATGAACGAAATATGACGTATTTTGGGTGATTTCAATAGATTTTCCAGAAAATATGGAGTACGTTCCGAGGAAAGAAAATGTATCCTGGTTTAAGTTTGCCTAACTGGCTTGTATGCTGAATTAATGGTAGGAGCATTCCCATGAAGAAAATATATACTTTTATAGGGGTTTCCTGGATGGTTTGGCAACTCAGAAAGACGAAAGGGCTATACCAAGGGTCTATTTCCAGCAACGAGGGGTCTACACAGGCAATTTTTCACAGACATGTACTGAGCTGTACACTACTGAACGGTACTGCATGGAAAGGCCGACCATACATGTAGGTACTGAGCTGTAACTGAACAGTTCCTGTGTGATAATCATAGGTCAGAACTGAACTGAGCAGTACATGTCAGTTAGCAACAGCCTGGTTCCAAGTGGTAACTGACCAGTACTGCACAGTAACAGGTTGGTCATTGTTCAGTTACACTGCAGTACTGTTCAGTCCAGTTCTTTGTGGTACTGTACGGTATCCAATCAGTACTGACCAGTTACTGAGTGGTACTGTGTGGATATTGGTCAGTACTGACTGGTACTGTACTGAGGTGTACCGTTCCGGGCCCTTCCTTGCGGTTACCATTCAGTTACCACACGGTACCAACCTGTGAAAATTTGGCTGTGTACTGTGGACTGCACCCTATAGTTGCGGTCACATGAACGCATAGCTTACAACATGTGCACATGAATGAGCCAATCAAATCCTTCGAGTCGGGGGCGAGAACAAAATACGCAGTTTTCATTGGTAACAAAAAGTGCACAGTATCCCTTTTATATTGGACTTGATCTTGCAAAGTTAACTCCCTTGTGACGTCGCGTTCAGTCCCTGTTTCAAGCATTTCTTTAGGCAAAGTTTAATACTTCCCTCCATTATCTCTGAAATATATAATTATGAAACAGGAGCTGAATCCAGTCTAAGTGGGAACATTGTAGCATTAACATTTGTCAGGCCACCAGCTAATGCCATAATATAGCAGGCGAATCTATGACTCTAAACCAGTGATATTAATAACATTAACGCTTATTGTTACAAATGGGGATCAATAATTACCTGATGCAACTTGTCCAGCCTATAATGTGCTTGAGAATATCTCAATGTCCGGGTAAATCTCCCACTGTTCTGGGTCGATCGCCCCCGAACTGGGCAAGATCGACGTCGAGACTAGGAGTTCGCGTATTTATCTCCTTCAGAAAGGGGGCAGTGCAGGTCTAAACATCGCTATACATACAAGCGTGTAGTCCGGCATTCAATAATCAGCCGTCGTCATTCAGAATGTTCGCGTCCATAATCCAGAGATCTAATTTATATAATAGTAGTAGAACTTTGAAATTTATGGAGAATTCTATTTTAACTTAATTTCTCAAACACTTCTGTGATATCCTATCATTGAATTGTAGTTTCTACATAATTCGTTATTTTCCACCTGCACGTGCACACTATTGTATATATTCTCTTTTCGTATAGAGTGACTTTATGAGCTAAGGGATCTACGATGTTAAATTATTTTTTATTATTATTACTATTATTATTAAATATATCTGAATAACCTTTTGTTTCGTATTATGAGCGTCAATATCCAACATCAATCATTAACCAGACAGTTAAATAAACGCAAACTAACTCCTTACGAAAGAAGATGTCAAAGTATAGTTTTCAATGATGACGACAAAAATATTACTTTCAGCGAAAACTTTGTCGTTCACGCTTTGGCTGTGCCTGAAACTCCGAATTAACGAGAACTAGATATCCTGATCCAAGGTACAAAATAGGGTATTCTTAGAGAAGAACAGAAAACAATTATAGCCTAATGCTGTGAAATCCGGTCTACAGATGATGCTGTATTGTAATGCCTCAAGCAGGCAACGTTGGAAATAGAGCGTTCCAGGTTTGGAAATTATATTACCGTAAAGCATTCTAAGCAGAAAACGTAGGAAATAGATCATTTTAAGTCAATAAACTTCAGTACTGCTACAGATCCCGATCTGCAGATGACACAATGGGCATTATCCTAGACGGCTTGATAGATTCGATTCATTGTACCTCCTTTGTAATTGTTTAACGGCATTTCCAGATAGCCAGAATGTTAGTTGGTTCGAGTTAGAAGGGGCGAAGGTTTTCTCATTAACCAAACTTTCATTCAATTTATTGGAACGGCGGTTGTTAGTACATTGCGCGAGTAAATATCTAGCTTGAATATTACATTGCCCGGTGTATTTCCATTCGAAGCCAAATTTGCTCTGATTAAGGCTCGCATCTCTTCAATTTTGTAGTTAGGATTTTATATACCTCATCCGATCACCAGAGCACAGTGTAGAAATCCGCGGGATAGAAATTCATTCCTTCGGAGTATTGAGATAAGTCTAATTCTGTGAGATGGCTTCAATGAACTGAAGAAATATGGTGGTCTTTCGTAAGTTGAGGCAGCATGCATCGGCAACTGGAATCCCTAAACTGGATTGAAGTGTAATATTGTTATTTTGCCGACTGAAAATATCGGCTTCCCGGTGAATTAATTCTAAGAAAATATTCGTTAGAAAGTGAAACAACTGCCGGACCTTTTGATATCCCTGCTTTAAATTTTGGGGTAAATCACCAAGGTGGCGGATCGCTATATCTTGAACATTCAACGGGTCTTTGTCGACAGACAAAATATTGTCTGCTGTAGTTGATTATATGGTGGAAACGATCAAAAACACTGAAATTGTGATGATAGTATGCATAGATCTAGATACTGGGCAATGCTGAGCAATAGATGGCTATCTAATGGTGTTACGGTTGCGTAACCGCGGTAAGTTCAATTTCCAAAAGGAACGAACATATTTCGGAATCAGGTCCTATAATCTGTTAATTATTATCATATCGCGTAGGAATTTTGCCAACATAAGATAATGTATTTTGGCATGGTCCAACATGAAACTTTTGTCCACTTTGTAAACTGCACCTTAAAAAGTTCAAATTCTCTCTCTCTGAACAAAATTCGTATTCTATATCCTATCTCTCAAACAAAATATGCTTCATCATGGAATAAGGTATTATTCTAACGAAACGATGTAATACATCAGGGATGATTGAACATTGTTGCACTCTTTCTGTCGCAACAAAATGGCTCACTTGTTTCCCTTTAATGTTGTCTTGGATTTTCTGTTCTAGTGTTATTATACGGGCATCAAGTGTCTGATCTGACATTTCGAATGGAACCTCGTTCACAAGGTTTTCCGATCTCATAAGGGTAATACCTTTTTCATAAAACACTTTTAATACCTAACTCCAAGCAGACACAATACATAATACATAAAAATGTATATAAACAAAGTTAAATTCTGGAAGGATAGTAGCGGTCAACAATTTTTGTTTCACCCTGGTAGTTCATAGTTCAAAGTACAAATCATAATATAACCATTCACAGAGTATCTGCCCGCCCGTAGACGAATAGAAGAAATAAACACGCAGAAGAAACAAGGCTGTGATCTTTATAAGTGATATTAGACTGTGGAGATTGTGATAAAAGTCTAGCAGAAGTTTTTTATATCTAGGGACCTGGGAGCTTTTGTTATAGAAACTAACAGGTTCCAAAGTTGACTGGTGATTCTCGAAACCAAATGGAAATGAAATGGTTCCTTACATATAGGTGATTCGCCACAGATGCAGCTTCTGACCAATGACACTTCCTCCGTCTTATACTACGTTTCAACAAAACAACAGTAATGGAAACCACTTTTTAAAGCCGAAATAAATTCTCTAGAATGTTTATTTACTACTTCACATTTGCACAATATCACTCATCATATAGAGTATCCTGTCATATATGCATCCTAATATATACATTATCTTGTATGTGTATTTGTTGAATAATAACTATTCTTTGTATATACGACTGGGGGACACGCTAACGAGCTCTGGTTCATTGTGCTCCCACCGATTCAATAAATTATGCTTAAACCAAAATTGATATTAGTTGAATTGACAGACATGTATGTAAGTTTAGTGAACGTCTCTCCAGCAACACTCACGAAATGTCATTGTCCTCCGCTGTGAAACATACTCTGAATAAAATCCATGTCTTGTTAAACAGTGGAGTTGTCATCTGTATATATCTTGTTGAATTAACATCGAATGGATATTCAGGCACATTGCCGTTTCCCCCATCTTTATATGATTGTTTTGCAGTGATGTTTCCGTGCGGACCCTATTTTTGTTTGAGCCAGTTCTTCAGCTCTAACCATATCTTTTTTATGTCAGATTAGTATATAAATAAATGTTCGATTGTCTCACGTTCGTTTTTCTCAATTATGTAGAAAAGAATTTGTATGAAGTATTCTGTGTTTGGATGTTATATTGTAAATGTCTTAGTTTGCTATATTGCATAAAATGGAACAAGCTCTGTTACACTTCAATATATTCTTGTCTTTCATCTCTGAACAGTCAAACACAAAATTCAGGGACAGGTCTCATGCGTTCCCCCCTCCCCGGCCCCCGACCCGTGAAGGGATCGAGTGAGAGAGCAAATCCACATGGATTAAACCACACAGCATAGATGTGCATGTCGCAAGGTGCGCGTGCTCATCAAATCTCCTTCAGATTAAGATTATCTTTGACGAATGACTGTCTACAAGATTCAGATGTCAAAGAGGTATTAAGGGTGTAAAAAGGTGAATTGAGCTTTCATCATCATGATCATGCTGTATTTCGTTGCCTGATTATAAATGTTCACTTAATCAGTTCATTTGATTGGTGTATTGATCTCGTATGCACTTGTCAACCACTTAGTATCCATCGTTATATTTTGTTATTAACTTGTCATAAAAACATGAGGATTTGGGATAATTCAATCATATCCGTCAATGTATGGGAGAAAACATTCCAAGGAACAAGAAAACCATGTGCCGTGAGAGAAAAAAATGTCTCCTCGGATATTGTTCTGTTCTTTTACCACTAATCGATCCTAGCTTGATTTTGAAATGAACGCCCAATGCGCAGGTTTGTCGCTGTGGCCACGTACTATAGGATCTCTTGAATTGCTTCTATCGGATTTTTCAAAGGAATTGGTTAATAAATCGAACAGGTTAATTTTTTTTGCGAAATACCAAAAAGCTTCTATCGCGTATTTCATATTAAATATACTTAGTTCATCTATTTGCCTACTGCTCCCAGTACTGCTTCCGTTACCTTTTATAGACAATTATTATCTGTCACATTGAACTTAGCTTAACCGGTATATAGCCGATGTTATTTTCCTCCTATAATATACCCTGCGCCTGTATTGTTCAAACTTACAGTGATGTTTTCCCAGTATTTACTGGTGAACAATATGGTTCCATACCGAGCCAGCGATAACAAATAGTCGGGAAATTATGGTATGGATTTACTGCTGGCACGAATTCATCTAATTCACTTCTCATGGTTATGATATGGGTATTTTGCAACTAGATAACTACTCTAGATAACGCCTTTTCAAAGAAACCGTGTGGATTAAAAATACCGATCAGCGATACGGATTTGATATTGTTGGAACGTCATGATGTCTTACTGGCATCACTGAAACCGGTTGACCACTTCTCTCTTGCATGAAACTAGCCTAGTTGTATGTATACTATGATTTATTCTTTTAATTTGTTACAAAATCTATTATATGAATTAGGTCTTTGGATATTGGACCCGGAAATTCTTTAATGTACGACGGCTGTATATTGATTGACGGACTAAACGCTTGTAATTTAAACCCCTGTACGCCTGGATTCTGCTGATGGACGAGTCCCAGAGTCCGGACTCCTACACACCCTAACTTCAAAATGAGTAGAAATAAAGGAAATAATAGTAAGACAGATCCGAGGAACCCTAGTAATAATTTTAGGATTTCCAAGTGGGGACACCATGGGTGTCTCACGTGTACACTTTTAATACTTCACCTCCGTTTAGTTTCATGTTAACTGGTAAGTCATATTCTATTAATCCTTACGTTGATCTTAGTTGTTTTAGTACAAGTGTATTTATTTTTAGTACCTGTAAAAAGTGTGGTCAACAATATGTTGGCAAGACCACACAAAGACTACACCTGAGGGTGAACGGTCATAGAAAAATCCGTAAAAGAAAAGCAATTGCTTATGGGCAAACATATGTCTGGTCTCAACCATGACTGGGATAACTTTGGTATCCAGATTATAGACATAGTCTACCCATCTATCAATGATTCCCCCTTTGGATTTGAAAGGAAAATCCGAGCGGGAACTGTTCTGGATGCTGGAGCTTGGGTCAGTGTCTCCGCATGGTTTAAATGATAATGTCAAAGGGTTAGGCAATGTTAAAAGCCGCCATTCAAATGTATCCAATATTACCTAGCTATTTATGCCTCACCAACGGAGATATCGCAGCCATGGCTGGAGAAAGTTTAATAGTGTGTTGATTAACGTCAAATCATTTTAAATTACTTATTGGGTTTAACTAACATCCAGCAGTATAATAGCTAGTGTACAGCCCTGTATGAGTTTTAAATATAATACCCAGATATATATAACGATCTATGTCTTCAGAAAATAATGTACCACCCACAATCACTAAAGTTTCACAAGATAGAGCGTATTTTTTATTGTATCATCCAGTGAACATATTCGAAACATCCAAAGACCGGCTTTTCTTGAAACTCAACTACTTGGATAAAGGACTGGACATTATTAATTTATCACGAATCCTGAACGATCCAGAGGTACGCAGCATTGTACCAAACTATTTCAAGTTCACAGAACCTCCTTGCAACAAGGTAGATTAAATCTATAGCCACCAAAATATTCAATTACTCTAATGCCGTCAAGGAGTTTGACTGGAACTTATACGCGTCTGGAGGCTACAGTTGTGATTTTGAATCGTCGAACTTTTTCTTTACAACATGCAAACTGGTAAGTTTGAAATAGAGAGTCATGAAGACCTAAAAGCACTCCTGATGAAGGGACCTAAATATAGAAAGATAAACCGGAAGGCCGACCAGATTATAGCTCTGAATGCCCTGGGAAAGTATGTTAATAAGTGGTCAAAGCGAGAAAAAAAGTTGAACCTACAGTACTTGCTGACTGGCTGGACCTCACCCAGAACAACCTCGTTGAAACAATCAGCCATATTGACAGTAGTACGCTTCTCCAAGCAAAACAAGTACTGAAAAACCTCAGTTCGTTGAAAAAAACTGACTTTGCTGGAAGTTCGCCAGAGTAAATTCGGCATAGTCCCAGCAGACAAATCTCAAAATAATATAATATTCATATGCAAATATTACTATTACCAGGTGATGGTTGAGGAATGGAGTATAAGCACACCACCGCCGAATACTTACTCTCAAACATCAGTTACTCTGGGAGATTTATTTAACAACCACAAAACGTTTCTCAAGGAAAGAGGTATTTATCTTCCAACCGCTCATAGCGATACACCGAAAGTGTACTGGACTCTCAAAATGCATAAATCACCATAGAAACCTAGATTCATAGCTATTTCTAGAAGCTGCATCGCCAAGCTTTTTTCAACCCTGTTGACAAGTGTCCCTCAGGAGATGAAAGCATTTAGGGAAAGGTATTGCTCCACTACGCTTCATAATTAGCTAGATATTTCGGTATCTTGAAACGTTTCCACGCTCCCAGTTTGTGCCTCTTCCATTAGCCGGCTATAGTGTTTATTACAAACATATCCGATTCGTTTAGCTCATCAATCAAGAAATTAAATAGAATAAAATTGGTAACCTGGGAGGTGGGAAGCATTGTGAGAGAAATGCGTAGTATGCGTAGACCATACGGTTGACCATGTATCTCGACTTACATTTATATGGTGAAAATAACCTTTGGTTACAGTTCATACAACCGTTTATCTAAGACAATGGTGCAGCTAAGGGTGAAAGGGATATCGTTTGACCTCGGTCGGTTTATAAAATATATCCGTGATAATCCTGCTTCCTCTATGCATCAGTAGTATACGCAGAACCAAGGGTCCATTTTTTTTCCAAGTTTCAGAGTAGACGAATAGGTCTAAAGTTAAATTGAGATTTCATTATTATCGTGCCATATATGGCTGTTTTGATATCGACCCAGGTATCAGACCTCAGTCTGTATCAGTACTCGACTTGCGGCCCAAAACAACAGCGTAATGAACTATTTTTCTCACATTACAGTGACGAAAAGCAATGTGATAAACCTATATGGTACAAAACTTGCATCACAACTTTACATTTAGCTATGTATATTTCGATTGGCGGTTGTGACCAAATAAGTTTTGTTTACACCAATCAAAGCAAGCCTCACACTGTCGCCGACGAAGGACTACTTCCATTACGTCATCACATTGGAATGTCATTCCCAATTTTCATTCACAGAAAGTACCGCTTGACCCTCCATGTTCCACGCGTCTTTTAACATTGCCACTGTCTTTTTCGAGTCTTTTGTCTTATTTATTTTTAATGATGGGTTTCAGAAATCAGAATATTTCAAGCCTTGACATTTTTTTTCACGCATGTCAGAAACGATAAAAACTATACTGGGAATCGAATCAGACATGCAAAAATCAAATGACGATCCCCAAAAAATGAACATTTCAGCAAAGAAGTCTACATTAAAACTGGCACAGTATTTACTTGATAATATATGCATTATGCTGAGATTATGTTTCTCGAATATCCCTTTCCTCGCCAACCCAACGAACGCAGACTAGCAGTGTGTGAACAGTGAAATAGATCGTAAGCTTGCAAGACTGTGTCAACGCTGAGAATTTCGGTTCCCGGTGTCGATTGATCGCAGTTTCGACAAAACAGTCTCATTGAGTTTAGTTGACTGAACTCGGTCTCTTTGCTTATGTAATCGAGAAATATCTGGTATTCATTCACCATGCCTGGGGATATCGTCGTTTAGATAATTTAAATAAGATATTTAAATAAGAAACATCAATATAAACATCAGTCTAGGAATTTCTGCGCTTTCATGAAACTGGCCCAAGCTCTTCGGCGCGCGATCGTCTGTTTTCTTGCCCCCATATATGGCATATTGTTATGAAGAAAATATCCTTGCGATGACGAAAGGTCGTTACGAGAGTTAAAAATGTCTCAAAATGCATTTTTGAGTTTTGAGTTTATTTAATCGCTAAAGATCTTCTAACAAAAATTCTGAAAGCAAACAGTGGAGTTTACAGATACATGTATGGGGGAGAGGGGGGGTTACATGATCTATCAGAGCCTGATAATGAGGTCAGGCGACCCAGTTTTGAAACAGTTATAAAAATCGTAATTTTGGTTTTGTCTCGACATTTATGTGCTTACATATTATGATATTATAATACTCGTTTGATAAAACGTATATGAAACTCACTAGAGCTCGTTTCATATGGTTTTTATCAAACTCGTGTGATAAAAATCAGATAAATGGCCACTCGTGGTTATAGCTAAAGTCTCCCTGCCACTGCTCAACATGCAGGTATTAACTTTGACGAAAGGCTTCCGGGCCTCATAGAAAAAGTGGAGATGGCAGTTTATGTGCTAGCAATATTGCTCCAACCTACGCTGGTTCAGCTTACATTCCTCATCAATCAATGCAGAGTGTTTTAAACGGATACCTCTAATGGACCATGTGAGTACCAAATATCGTATATTGGGATTTGTTGATGACAGTTGACATTTACCGCGCGATTTATAACTACTAAATCTTCATAAATATACAATAATCAGAGAGAGCTAAAGTTATCCGCATGATATTAATCCTCTTGATATTGATGTCCTTTATCTAAAAAACTGGATAACGGAAATGTTGATCTAACGGACCTAATACTTCTTGAGCGACCGTGCTAGATATTAGCATATAAGCATATGGCTGGTGATTGGTTGATAAGCGGAGACTGGACTACTAGGTGGAAACAGGTTATACATTCCTATTTGATATCTGAAAATGACACATCACTCTAATCTTTAATTTCACCTTTCTATTGATATAATTTCTTCCATTCCTTTTTCGAAGAAGAGAATTCTGTGCGGACTTGCCGCGCTCGTGAGAATTGATGTTTCTCCAGTATTTGCTGGTGAATAATATGGTTCCATACCGTGCAGGCGATAAAAAATAGTCAGGGAAATTATGGCATGGATGTACTGCTGGCATAAATTCAGCAAGTCGCTTCACACGGTTGAGATATAGGTATTTAACCCGTGTGGAGATCATTGTAACCTGAAAGTTTCATAATCAGCAGAAGATTTCGGTATTTAGAAAAGTTTCCACGCCCCCAGTTTGTGCCTCTTATTGCAAACATATCTGTTTCGTTCATCAATCAAGAAAAGAATAAAATTTGTAACCTTCCGTGGAAAACATTGTGAGTGAAATGCGTAGAATGCGTAGACCATAATATTCACCTTGTAGACAGTCATTCCGAGGACACGAGATGGAATTTAAGATTCTCAGTCTTTTAAAAGCGGTTATATATCAAAGAACTGCACTGAGAATTTTTCACAATTACCTTCTTCGACATGTCGTAATAATTTTAATTCGAGTTTCCAGGTTGACTGGCATAATCAAGCAAGAATTAAACGGATACCATCCGACAGCAGGATGATATACGGCTACACAATGTGCGATGAGCTCAAACGTATCATGTCAGTATGAAATATGCCAATGGTCAGGGGCGTATGTGATATTTGGTTGTGTTCTACTCGATGGAAATCTTGGCGCCAGTCAGCCGATCAGACATGGGAAGAGCTGTGTATAAATGAAGAGATCGGTGTACTAGTAACTCATTATTGCAGAGACACCCAAAAGTACGTCTGCAATAGTGGCAGTCATGGTACTCTGTCATTTATGAGTGTTCATGATTTAAGTAATTATGCCCCCTCTAATTAGAGAGAGAGAGAGAGAGAGAATTATGGTTTAAAATCGCATTCAGCAATATTTCCGCTAGATAGCGATGATCAAACAAAAATTCTTATCGAAGTAAGTCAAACACAACACATTAAAACCTGTATATATATTATAATTTATGTAACAAACCGATTCCTCCCAGATAACATAAAATTCTATCTTCGTTTAGATCTTCTAAAGTAGCTGCTCGATAAAAAAAATATATCTTACAATCTCAGAATTCAAAGAGCCGAAGAAAATATATTTAACTGTGAGTTTTTCATGACATAGAATACACATCGTGGCTGGTTCGTTTTTTAACAAATATTTGTGAGTCAGTTGTGAATGACCGATTCCCCAGCGCCTGATTATAACGCGATCAGAACGTTTCTGACTCCTGAGAGGATTATAACCTATAGTGTTCTGAACTAATGAAGCTTCTTGTCGACCTCAGCATCCCTTAAATATTGAAGTAGCTTTCTCATATAGGCACACATATACACAGTCTGAAATCGCTATATGAGACTCCATGATGGTTAACCTTGTCATCTAGTGCGTTCTAACTAAAATCACTTTGTCCGCCGTTATGGCCAAATTTGACCGGATGATATCTCGGTTACTATTTGATCGAAAGCTCCGAATTGTGCGCAGAAGCTGTTAATTATCTTGCAGATATGCGCCGTCAGGTTATTTTGCGGGTTTTCGATTTTTTCGCTGACCGTTAGTTTCAATATATATGTATGCTTGTTCGGTCCATGTCTATCGGTCCGGTCGTTACTATGTGAAGGACAACTTTGAAAAGTACATGGAAGATGCTTAGTACCTTGTATATTTGTACTGTCACTGATTTTCTTTCGTTATGACGACTTTAATATATGCTGTAGTACACTGTTGTCCGAGCTGTGTGCCTGCTAATAATCGTCGAAGACGTTCAACTTTTTTGTAGTAAATGTTTACCATTATGTATCTGCACTGTCATACTTTTCACCAGACTCCTGGACCTGTATCGTCAACGTCAATATATGCTTGTTTTTTTTTTTGTTGTTTTTGGGGGGGTTCCAATAATATTTTTCTGAGTTATTGCACTTTAACCTCAACGTCAATATACGCTTGTTTGTCCCATATCGCGGTTACTAAATAGACTTACATGAAAGATGCTTACTACCTTGTAGATGTGCACTGTCAGGTTTATAACCTTACTCTGAAGTTCCTCAGAGTTATGCCCCTTATTGACGACTTCTTACTGACGACTCCAATAAATGCTATATTGTTCATTGTTGTCCTGACCGTATCTCCCTTAATAAATTCCGAAGAAGTTAGAGAAAATCCTCATATAGGCTTAATATTGTGTAGGTGTACACTGTAATATCTTTTATCTGTCGTTATGTATTTCTCCAGAGTTATGCCCCTTATCATCAATCAATAGATGCTTGTCCGAACTAAATCGAGGTTACCATTTGATAAACAACTTCGATGAGTTACATGAAAGATACTCAGTATTTTGCTGATATGCACTTTTTAGGATTTTAACCATTTCGATGATTTCCCCCAAGTTGTGACTCTGTATCCTCAACAATAATACAATAGTTTGTTCGGACCATATCTCCGTTACCAATTGATGGACAATTTCGACACTTATATGAAAGATGCTTGATATCTTATTATCATTGTCAGTATTTTACCCATTTCAATGAGTTCCAGAGTTATGATCATCGACGACATAAATATATCATATAGCACATTGTTAGAAAATTTCTACGTACCTGTTTCGATGATTTCTCCAGAGTTATGACCCTTTATCAACAAATATCCATATATGTTATATAGGATCTTTACATTCTTGACCGGACTGTAACTCCCTGACTACTTAGTGCAAACGCTTGATTCTTACATGGTGAATGGTATATTATGAAGATTTGATCTGTTTTATCCCACAGCCTGGAAAGAGGGCATATATCCAAGCAGTCTCTGGTTGCGTCTGTGCTTGCTAATATTCGTGAGGACTTTTAAGGATATTCACTATATTCTGCGTGGAACTACAGGCGCCAAATCTGATTTTCAACACCAGGGAGTTTTATCCACAAAAATCGCATAGTACGGGTAGCATCAACATTCAAACAGGCATTAAACAAAACTTTACGTAAACAAACTAGATTCTTGCAAAACAAACATGCATGAACAGTTTTCACTGATACCAACCAGACAACAACATTCTTGGACGAGAACAAATATTTACTCATTTCACACTAGATGCTATAACTCCTGAAATTCAAAGCGTTCTAAGAAGAGAATGTTTCAGTTATTGAGGTGGCAAAATATTGCTGACAACGGCAGCTTATTGAATGTTGAATCGGAAGCCTAAAATGGCATGTTAATCAGTACGTTATGCCTACTGTTTGATTAGTGCCCTGCGAACGTGTTTTTCGAGCAAGTTGTTGAGCAAAGGAAGGTTTCGTAACTGAGATGAATTCGATTCCCATTAGGGACGAACATAATCTGTACTCATTTCCTGTGTTTTGAAACCAGATCAGTTCCTTTTCTGTCAGTTACGTGAATAATTTTAAGGGGTAGGTTATATAATCTGACAATTATCATCATACAGCGCTGGAGTTTGGCCAACAGATGAAAAAGAATTTACTGGATGTCCGGTGGTTCAACATTAGGAATATATAAATCTACTTTGTGAAAGGGACTTTAAAATCATCGAACTGCTTTTCTCTCTCTCTCTCTCTCTCTCTCTCTCTCTCTCTCTCTCTTAATAAAGAAATATACTTCATTACGCAAAAAACTCTGGGAGTGATGTCATTTTCAATAAAGCCATTTTTTGACGATTTTCAGGTCACATTATTCGATTTCTTCTTATTTATGTGTCTTCTTCGCAAAACTGCATGATCAATTAGCAATTAATATTCTGAAGTGAAACAAAATAGCTTTTATATTTTTATCATTAAAAAGTGATCGTATAACAGTATTTTCGTTATTTGGGATAACATTATCTTAGAATAGCACAAATTTTACTGCTGAAAAATGGTCGAGTCCTGAGGTATTCGAACCAGCGACCCCTGAGTCAGGCACCTAATCGCCAGCACTGTATGTCGGCGATCTAAACCACTCGGCCAACGGGCCTCCCACAAAAATAGGAGGTAGCAGACCGGTAGTCTTGAAAGCGAACATACATTACCCCTCCGATGATCGTAATGACACATGATAGGATAAAATAGCTTTTGCCCACTTTTTCCTCCCAGAGAAGCAGGAGTTTTGAAGAAAAATGACGAAAACATTACTTTCTGGTACCACACATGGTCGCCATTTGAATTTACTCATGCTCCTGTGCTCGGGGGTTCTGCAAATAGGCTCAACATGATCCCAATATGATAAGCTACATGATAAGTCA
>JAVTVY010038042.1:0-16683 GCA_036873755.1 Hanleya hanleyi | reverse complement strand
GTATCACTGATATGGCTGGTAAAGATGCTGTGCTCTACAAGTATCGCTGACGTGGTGCACAATATAGCAGATTTTGGCAGACAAAGATAGTGTGATCTACAGATATCATTGACATTGTTCGCAATGTAGCAGACTTGGCAGGTAAAGATGTTGTGCTCTACAGGTATCACTGACATGTTTCACAATGTAGAAGACTTGGCAGGTAAAGATGTTGTGCTCTACAGGTATCACTGACATGTTTCACAATGTAGAAGACTTGGCAGGTAAAGATGTTGTGCTCTACAGGTATCACTGACATGTTTCACAATGTAGCAGACGTGGCAGTGAAGATGGTGTGCTCTACATGCATCACTGACAAGGTTCACAATGGAGCAGACTGGAAACGCAAAGATGGTTTGCTCTGCATGTATGACTGACATGGTTCACAATGATGCAGACTTGGCAGTAAAGATGGTGTGCTCTACATATATCACTGACATGGTTTACAATGAAGCAGACTGGGTAGTCAAAGATGGGTGTGCTCTACGTATATCACTGACATGGTTTACAATGAAGCAGACTGGGTAGTCAAAGATGGTGTGCTCTACATATATCACTGACATGGTTTACAATGAAGCAGACTGGGTAGTCAAAGATGGTGTGCTGTACATGTATGACTGACATGGTTCACAATGAAGCAGACTGGGTAGTCAAAGATGGTGTGCTCTACATGTATGACTGACATGGTTTACAATGAAGCAGACTGGGTAGTCAAAGATGATGTGCTCTACATGTATCATTGACATGGTTCACAATATAGCGGACTTGGCAGACGAAGATACTATGTTCTACAGGAATCGCTGACATGGTTCACAATGATGCAGACTGGACAGACGACGATGCTGTGCTCTGCATGTATCACTAACATGGTTCACCATGTAGCAGACTCAGCGGAGATAGATGCTGTTCTCTACAGATTTCATTGACATGGTTCACAACGTAGCGCATTTGGCAGACAAGGATGCTGTGCTCTAGATGTACCACTGACATAGTTCACAATGTAACAGACTTGGCAGACAAAGACGATATGCTCTACATGTATCCCTAGCATGGTTCAAATATAGCAAACTTGCCAGACAACGAAGCTGTGGCCTACTCTCACTGACATGGTTCACGATGTAGCAGACTTGGCCGACAAAGATGATATGGTCTACATGTATCACTAACATGGTCCACAATGTAGCAGACTTGGCAGACAAAGATGCTTCGCTCTACACGTACCACTTACATGGTTTAACAGTCAAAGGTGATCTGTCCTATATGTATCTCTGACAGGCTTCACAATGTGGCAGACTAAAATGTTGTGATCTACAGAAATCATTGACATGGTTCACAATGTAGCAGACTTGGCAGACAATGATGCTGTGCTCCACAAGTATCACTGACATGGTTCACAATGCAGCAGACTTGGTAGTCAAAGATGCTGTGCTCTACAGGTATCATTGGCATTGACATTGTAGCAGACTTGACAAAGAAAGATGCTGTGCTCTACAGGTATCATTGGCATTGACATTGTAGCAGACTTGACAAACAAAGATGCTGTGCTCTACAGGTATCACGGGCATGGTTCACAATCTAGCAGACTTGGCAGATAAAGATGCTGTGCTCTACAAGTATCACTGACATGGTTCACAATGTAGCAGACTTGGCAGGTACAGATGGTTTGCTCTACAGGTATCACTGACATGGTTCACAATGTAGCAGACTTGACAGACAAAGTGATTTTAAATATCATTGACCTAGTTCACAATGTAGCAGACTTGGCAGTAAAGATGGTGTGCTTTACAGGTATCACCGACATGGCTCACAATGAAGCAGACTTGGCGCTCAAAAATGGTTTGCTCTACATGTATTACTGACATGGTTCACAATGTAGCAGACTTGGCAGACGACGATGCTCTGTTCGACATGCATCACTGACATGGTTCACAATGCAGCAGACTCAGCAGATAAAGATGCTGTGGTCTACAGGTATCATTGACATCGTTCACAACGTAGAGCATTTGGCAGACAATGATGCTGTGTTCTACCACTGATATGGCTCAGAATGTAACAAACTTGACAGCCAATGATGCTGTGCTCTACATGTATCACTAAGATGGTTTGCAATGAAGCAGACTGGGCAGACAAGTATTGTGTGCTCTACAGGATTCACTGATATGGTTTAGAATGTAGCACACTTGCCAGACGACGATGCTGTGCTCTACATGTGTCACTGATACGGTTCACAATGAAGCAGACTGGTCAGTCAAAGATGGTGTGCTTTATAGGTATCGCTGATATGGTTCACAACGTAGCAGACTTGGCAGACAAAGATGCTATGCTCTACATATATCACTGACATGATTCACAATGTAGCAGATTTGGCAGACAAAGCTGCATTGCTCTACATGTATCAATGACATGGTCCACAATGATGAAAATTAATAGGTCTAAATATTTTTTGTTTCTTAAATAGATTTTGTTTTATATTTTTCCTAAAAAATTTTATCTTTCACCTTTGACTCAAAGAAATTCACTCCTTTAGAAGTCAAGCCGAGTTACTACAGCTTTTGGACCATACTCTGACCTCTATGCATAGGAGAAGAGACAAGCTGGCAATAGAACCGCTCAAGACGGTCGTTTGAAAAGATTTTCCCATAAACGAATGAAAGTCTCTATCTTTCCAAACGCCATCTTTATATTACTTCCTACGTGGACCACCTTCGGAATCTATACGCTTTGAATATTTAATTCTTTCCTGGAGGAAAGAAATTCATTCTTCGAGACAAAGGAAGACACGGGTATTTTTAACTTCTAGCCACATCGCTGGAAACACCTTGTTCCGCCAACATTTTATGTGCCGGGCTATACAATATGATCCACGACGATCGGTCCAAATTATCTCCATTAGTTGTGCACACTATTTTTTAGCCGAATGACCGATCCGGATTTTCACTGGTCGGGTCTTCCGTCCAAGGTGACGGAAGTTGTAAACCGACCGAGTCGCGGAGATTGCGCGTAGTATGTCAGGGCTAGATAGTATGTCAGGGGCAGATAATTCGGTGTGCGGGACGTGATTTTTGGGGATAAATTTCGACCAGTCGTCGCGGATCATATTGTATAGCCTGACACAAAAATTTGAGCGAAACAAAGATTGGCCAGCGATGTGCCTAGAAGTTGAAAAAGTCGGTGGCTTTTTTCGGCGAGAAGAATGAAGTTCTTTCCTCAAGAGAAGGTTTAGATATTCAAATCGTATATATCCCGAGGGTTGTTCCCCCTGGGAAGTAATAAACGGATGGAGTTTGGAAAGGTAGGATTTCGTTCGTTTATGAGAACCTTTTCGAGCGACCGTATTGAGCAGTTCTATTCCCAACTTGTCTCTTTTTCTAAGTCATAGCGGTCAGAGTATGGTAGAAATACAAAACTGTAGTAACTCGTCTTGACATCAGAGGGAATAACTTTTCTCCATCAGACGTTCACGAACTCATTCATTAACACCAGGTTAGTTTTTCTTTGTATTCTTGTATTTACCAGGTTTACCTCATATTGAGGTGCTTTTTCCATCAGACGTCCACGATGCTCATCAATTAACACCAGATGAGATGTTTGAGCTGTTCTATCATCACAGCTCCCCAGCTAGCGCATCTAATTCCGCTTAAGTCGGTGATAAATGCCCTGTGGATACTTCATAGTCTCCGCATGAACAGCTGCAATAAAAGCGCGGCTGAGATACTCAGGCTACGTCCGAGAATCCACCGTACTCTCGGATCTGAATGTGAGGTGCCGAGGGATGCTTTCTTGTAGAGTTATATGCTTGCTTTTTAGTCACCAGACGTCGTAAATTTTCTCCACCTCTTACATATCGCTCTAATTTATTTCGGTCAAATACGAAAGAGAAAACCATTTAGGTAAAAAAAATAATTTGAAAAAAAAAATAATATTCATAATTTATTGAAAATATACGTAGACATCTACCATCCAATATCTCACAGGTCAGGCAACTGTGGCCTGGGTAAATACGAACATGTCTCTGTGATTAGCGTCCCTTCACATATCTTTTTATGTGTCATTCCCTAATTGTAAATGTGGAGAAAAAATGTCCGGTGTTAGAAGATAACCGCCGGGAACTTTAAGCCACCGAACAGTATTAGCCTGCACACCAGATCCTTCATTTTCTCGGAACCCAATCCTTCAGATTTCGAACATTGGCCTGGTGGATGTTATTCGCCCTGCAGGCCACTTTTGGTAAAAAATCCTATACAGTTCAGACTTTTCAACAATAAATGCAGCATAGTACCTACCTTCGTAGCACATTCGTACCGAGTACACGTAGTCGGTGACGGAAGTAGGGGAAATGCTCATCATGGTCACCGGGGTTGACGAGAAGTATCGTGTACAGTTCCGGTCCGTCTTCCCGAACGTCACGGCCCAGCATTCCCTTCCTTCGTTATCCCCAGGCTCGTCTCTGCGACACTTTTCCTGACACTTAATCAATGTAGTTTCCGCGGATGTTTTATTAGCATAATCTGACGATGGCCCAATGGATTTATTCAGATGGTTCGCAAAAGTACAACCGCCTGAAAACGAAAAAAAGGTACAACAGACCAATTCGTGATAAGATTGCGATATTAAGTAGTACATAAAACCATTATTCATTATCATTGAGGGTGAGGATGATGACAACGTGGCGTGACGCGGCGATAATGTCACGGATGACGTCACTTCCGGTGGCATCACTTCCGGATTAAAGGGCACTTGCGGGCCAAAGGTCACTTCCGGTCACGTGACGGCCCAGCAAGAGTTATCTGCCCTAAAGAAGGCCGTACGCTGCAGTGAGTTCAATGTTAAATGCAATGGGGAAACCACGCATGGACATTTACGGTATAGGGTGTGGCCCCTTGTTTTCTTTGTCTCGCAATGTAGAACATGGTGGTAGGGGTCTCGAGGCCACGGGTTTACTTTCGCTGAAAAGTTACCGTGCGCATGTGCACTGGACAAGTAGCGCTGCCGTGGACATTTTGGGGTCGAGATGGACCACTATTGGTCGGATTGGGTAGTGTGAGGTATCAGTTTGAAGCACTCGTGGAGCACGGGTGGGTCGTGGAAGATGAAGATTGGGCTGTGGGAGATATCAAAGTGAAGCTCCCGTGGGGAAGCGTACAACTGGGTGGGTGTGGGGTGGAAGTAAGGCTATGGCGCGCATGCACAGACAGGGAACTGTGAGAAAATGGCATTGGGATGGAGGTCTTAGGGTCGTGGTGATCCAATAGTGGGCGTACGTGGTCGTGCGAGGTATCAGTTTGAAGCACTCGCGGGGGAGCATCCGACAGGATGTATGTGGAGTGGAAGCAATGCTATGGCGCGCATGCGCAGACCAAGAATTATGGAAAAAATGTATTTGAAGGGACGTTTTGGGGTTGAGTTGGACCAATATTGGTCTGAATGGGTCGTATGAGGCACAAGTGTGAAGCACTGTTGAAGTAGCATCCGTCTGGACTAGTGTGTAGTGAAAGTAGGGTTATGGCGCACATGCCCCTTAGAAAAAACGCATTGGAATGGACGTTTTCGGGTCGAGGTGGGCCAGTATTGGCCCAATTGGGTTGTGGGATATATCAAAGTGAAACTCTCGTGGAGGAGCGTCCAACTGGATGGGTGTGAAGTGAATGGGCAATGACGCGCATGCGCCGAGAGAGAATTATGGGAAAATGGCATTGGGATGGAGGTTTGTGGGTCGTACTGGGTCGTGTGAGGTATCAGTTTGAAG
Organism: Hanleya hanleyi; assembly: GCA_036873755.1. Lineage (NCBI taxonomy): Eukaryota > Metazoa > Mollusca > Polyplacophora > Lepidopleurida > Hanleyidae > Hanleya > Hanleya hanleyi. The sequence continues at coordinate 10,898 of JAVTVY010038042.1, read as the reverse complement.
CACTCGCGGGGAAGAATCCGACAGGTTGAGTGTGGAGTGGAAGTAAGGCTATGGCGCGCATGTGCAGACCGAGAATTATAGGGGAAAGGGCATTGGAAGGGACGTTTTGGGCTTTGAAGCACTCTTGAAGTAGCATTCGACAGGACTAGTGTGTAATGAAAGTAGGGCTATGGCGCGCACGCGCAGTAGAAAACACTCATTGGAATGAACGTTTCGGGTCGCGTTTGGCCAATATTGGTCCGTTTGGACTGTGGGAGATATCAAAGTGAAACTCTCGTGGAGGAGCGTCCAACTGGACGAGTGTGAAGTGGGAGTAAAGCTATGGCGAGCATACACAGACAGGGAGTTTGGGAAAATGGCATTGAGATGGACGTTTTGGGGTCGAGGTGGACCACTATTGGTCGGATTGGGTCGTGCAGGGTAACCATGTGAAGCGCGCTGCGTAGCCGATCAAGTGATATACATGTACATACATTTGGCTGCCATATTGTTTTAACGATTATGGTGACCCCCCTTTCTTTCATGGATAATCTTCTCTTAAACTGACGAAAAAATACTGAAATTTAAAAAACATTCAACCTCTGGAAATGAACGTCTTAATAAATCGTCAGTTTCCGAGTGAATGTTATCGGATATATTGTATAGGGATATCGAGAAAGTTATATACTGTTGGTGTTCAATATACATTATCACATAGAAACATGATTACATATCTATAGTAAATATACATGAGGAAGTAGAGTTACATACTGTTAATGTTCAATAAACATTATCACATAGGAATGTGATGATTACATACATGTATCTATAGAATATAGTTAAAATACATAAAGAAAATAACATTTAGTCTACAAATCCTGCAAACGCGTTTGCGAAACCACGAACACGATTAAATAGATGGATTAAATGGATGGAAGTTTCACAAACCTCGTTCATATTTCTCACAGATGAAGGGCAAATGATGAAAGCAGACATAATTGTTCCATACTTCCACACCGAGGTATACGCAGTAACGAGTTTGAGAAGAGACCCATTTATGCCAGCCGTCCGGTGATACACTGCAGTCACCAGACCAAACATACTGTTCAAACATGCCAATCCAGTGATTATCTCTAAAATCAAAATAACGTTAACCATTAAATCGTTATTCACTAATTTATCTGTTAATGTTAATTAGTTACATTTACTCATTATTTCAAGTAATATTGAAACAAAACATCAAATTGGCACATGATGAATTAGCTCGTAAAAATCAATCTAGAACTAATCTACATATTAAGAACGTACATAATTAATCACCCCCTACAACCTGCACAGCAAGATAACGGACATATGCTAATTCATTCATTCTGAAAATACACATTAATATACACTTCAAGACAGAGCTGTCAAATTGATGAAATAAATAAGTAATTACGACAAATACATTCCCATGTGACTGCCTCGATCTCCAATATTAGTCAACTGTTCAAAAAAGAAAAGCAAAAAAGACAGCTGACAACCCAAGCTCTACCAGGCATTCACTACATTTACTTCGCGCTTCTCCATTCTACGCTGGCTGGGTCTCACGTCCGTGGTCCGTCGTCCGTCCGTCGTCAGTCCGTCGTCCGTCCGTCAGACCGTCCGTAAACAATTCTTGTTACCGCGATTTCTCAGGAACTACTGCATGGATCTTTTTCAAATTTGGTACACAGGTTTCCCTTGGGGTCTAGTTGTGCAAGAAGCATTTTATGGTCCGATTCGAAAATCCAATATGGCCACCAGGCAGCCATTTTGGATTTCCCCATGAAAACTTGTTACCGCGATTTCTCAGGAATTACTCCATGGATCTTTTTCAAATTTGGTACACAGGTTCCCCTTGGGGTCTAGTTGTGTAAGAAGCCTTTTCTTGTCCGATTCGAAAATCCAATATGGCCACAAGGCAGCCATCTTGGATTTCCCCATGAAACCTTGTTACCGCGATTTCTCAGGAACTACTGCATGGATCTTTTTCAAATTTGGCACACAGGTTCCCCTTGGGGTCTAGTTGTGCAAGAAACCTTTTCTGGTCCGATTCGAAAATCCAATATGGCCACCAGGCAGCCATCTTGGATTTCCCCATGAAACCTTGTTATCGCGTTTTCTCAGGAACTACTGCATGGATCTTTCTCAAATTTGGTACACAGGTCCCACATGGGGTCTAGTTGAGCAAGATACCTTTTCTGGTCGATTCGAAAATCCAATATGGCCACCAGGCAGCCATCTTGGATTTCCCCATGAAACCTTGTTATCGCGATTTCTCAGGAACTACTGCATGGATCTTTCTCAAATTTGGTACACAGGTTCCCCTTGGGGTCTAGTTGTGCAAGATACCTTTTCTGGTCCGATTCGAAAATCCAATATGGCCACCATGCAGCCATCTTGGATATCCCCATGAAACTTAGTTATTGTCATTTCTCAGTACTGCATGGATCTTTCTCACATATTTGGTAGCTTCCTCCACCAACCAAACTGACTGTCACCATATGAGTGAAACAAACTTGAGTGTGACATTAAGCCAAATTCCCTCCCTCCTCAAATTTGGTACACAGATTCTCCTTAGGGTCTAGTTTTGCAAGATGAATAATTGTTCCCAGGATACAAGCAAGTGTCAGAATTATAGATCAACAATTCGGGCCTTTGTCCGATCTTCGGCCGATCTTCTCACATCCAGATATAGGTTGTAGTCATGCAGGTTCAGGCTGGTAAGGTGAAGTATAGGCATGCTGAGGTATATCCCCTGGTCAGGCAGGCTGAGGTATATCCACTGGTCAGGCAGCCTGAGGTATATCCACTGGTCAGGCAGCCTGAGTTTTATCCACTGGTCAGGCAGCCTGAGGTATATACACTGGTCAGGCAAGCTGAGGTATATACATTGGTCAGGCAGGCTGAGGTATATCCACTGGTCAGGCATGCTGAGGTATATCCACTGGTCAGGCAGGCTGAGGTATATCCCCTGGTCAGGCAGGTTGAGGTATATCCACTGGTCAGGCAGCCTGATGTATATCCACTCGTCAGGCAGCCTGAGGTATATACACTGGTCAGGCAGGCTGAGGTATATCCCCTGGTCAGGCAGGCTGAGGTATATCCACTGGTCAGGCAGCCTGATGTATATCCACTGGTCAGGCAGCCTGAGGTATATACACTGGTCAGGCAGGCTGAGGTATATGCACTGGTCAGGCAGGCTGAGGTATATACACTGGTCAGGCAGGCTGAGGTATATACACTGGTCAGGCAGGCTGAGGTATATCCACTGGTCAGGCAGGCTGAGGTATATACACTGGTCAGGCAGGCTGAGGTATATCCACTGGTCAGGCAGGCTGAGGTATATACACTGATCAGGCAGCCTGAGGTATATACACTGGTCAGGCAGGCTGAGGTATATACACTGGTCAGGCAGGCTGAGGTATATACACTGGGCAGGCATGCTGAGGTATACACACTGGTCAGGCAGTCTGAGGTATATCCACTGGTCAGGCAGGCTGAGGTATATCCACTGGTCAGGCAGCCTGAGGTATATCCACTGGTCAGGCAGGCTGAGGTATATACACTGGTCAGGCAGGCTGAGGTATATCCACTGGTCAGGCAGCCTGAGGTATATCCACTGGTCAGGCAGCCTGAGGTATATACACTGGTCAGGCAGGCTGAGGTATATACACTGGTCAGGCAGGCTGAGGTATACACACTGTTCATGCAGCCTGAGGTATATACACTGATCAGGCAGGCTGAGGTATATACACTGGTCGGGCAGGCTGAGGTATATCCACTGGTCAGGCAGGCTGAGGTATATCCACTGGTCAGGCAGGCTGAGGTATATCCACTGGTCAGGCAGGCTGAGGTATATCCACTGGTCAGGCAGGCAGGTTGAGATAGGTCAGGCAGAAATTCCCGGTAAGATGATGAATGAAGCAATGCCGTACGAATGGGCCAATGGCGCCGATAGATGTCACTCACTGGATGATCTTCGGGTAACAGATCGATGTCGTCAGGCGTATGACTGGGAACCGTATCGTTGGGGTCCGGCTGGATATCTAGGCCCTCCTCGACTGTAGATACAAGCAAACTGGACATGGGCTCGGTGCTCGGCAAGCGTTGGGTAGGTGGTGAGCTCTGTGGGGAGCCTAATCGTGTATTTGCGCCTAATCGTGTCAGCGCCAAATCGTGTAAAAAAATTGAGCCTAATAACGTGTTGCGCCTAATCGTGTAGGAAATTTGCGGTTAATGGTGGAACTGCGCCTAATCGTGCACGAAATTTGCGCTTAATTGTGAAACTGCGTCTAATCGTGTACGGAATTTGCGCCTATTTGTGTAAATGTGCCTAATCGTGTAAGGAGGCTGCGTCTAATCATGTAACTGCTCCTGATCATTTGAACGATCTTGCGCCTAATTTTGCGTTGCGCCTAATCGTGTAGAAAAATTGCTTCTAATTGTGGAACTGCGTCTATTCGTGTAGGAGATTTGCTCCTAATTATGGAAATGCGCCTATTCGTGTGAGAAATATGCTCCTAATTGTGGAACTGCGCCTAATCGTGTAGAAAATTTGCGTCTAACTGTGGAAATGCGCCTAATTGTGTATAGAGGCTGCGCCTAAACGTGCACAACGTGAAGACATAAATAGCGCTTAAACGTGTTCAACGCGCCTAATCGTGTAATGACCGTGTAGTCATGAAAACGACCTAATATAGAGCAGGAATAGTGATTTGAAGCTGGACAGTTATTTATTGAACGACTGGGTCCACCCCGAATTCAAGTTTTTCGACTGTATTTTTGAAAAGCTACAGTAGTAATATAAGTGGAAATTGAGCCTCATTGACCTCAGAAATTTGCATATGACCTCTGTGACGTCACAGCGACAGCCAATCAGAAGCGAGTATTTTGAGAGAGGTCAAGTATGGCCTGTGTGGGAGTGGGTTCAAAATGGCGGCTGATGTGGGAGTGGGACAAAATGTCGGCTGATGTGGGTGTGGGTGTGGGTTCAAAATGGCGGCTGATGTGGGTGTGGGTTCAAAATGGCGGCTGATGAGGGTGTGGGTGTGGGTTCAAAATGGCGGCTGATGTGGGTGTGAGTGTGGGTTCAAAATGGCGGCTGATGTGGGTGTGGGTTCAAAATGGCGGCTGATGTGGGTGTGGGTGTGGGTTCGCAAATGGCGGCTGATGTGGGTGTGGGTTCAAAATGGCGGCTGATGTGGGTGTGGGTGTGGGTTCAAATGGCGGCTGATGTGGGTGTGGGTTCAAAATGGCGGCTGATGTGGGTGTGGGTTCAAAATGGCGGCTGATGTGGGTGTGGTTCAAAATGGCGGCGGCTGATGTGGGTGTGGGTTCAAAATGGCGGCTGATGTGGGTGTGGGTTCAAAATGGCGGCTGATGTGGGTGTGGGTTCAAAATGGCGGCTGATGTGGGTGTGGGTGTGGGTTCAAAATTGCGGCTGATGTGGGTGTGGGTGTGGGTTCAAAATAGCGGCTGATGTGGGTGTGGGTTCAAAATGGCAGATTGTAGAAAAACGTATAAAAGGAGGCGATTTTTAGCGGTGGGGTGTATTCATTGCACTACCCTGCGGAGCACTCTGACTGACCTGACCTGACCAGCCTGCCTGCCTGCCTGCCTCTAGCCTGCCTCTAGACTGCCTGCCTGCCTGCCTGCCTGCCTGCCTGCCTGCCTGCCTACCAGCTTGTATGAGACGAAAGCATGAGACGTGGAGAAGATTTTCCCTGGGACCCAGCAGCACCTCCGGTTGAAGTCTTACCTGAAGACGAGCGTGTGAGGGAAACCCGCACTCTTACACCGCACTGCACCCTATTGTTGTATCCCAAACGCGTGAAGCTCATCGATGACGACAGTAGGTGTTGGTGTACGTCTGAACCAGCGCGTGTCTCTTTATCGCCGGAAGGCTGGACTACCTTGAAACGGGTGTTATTGGGTGACCTCGACGGTGCTAGCATTCACCTGTGTGACGACGTCTACACTTTCCGCGGTCCCTATTTTGCTCGACTCCTCTGTCTCAAGCAAGGTGGTTTTACTCTGGACCCTGATCTATGGACAGCCTTGGAAAAAGTAATCCCCATGGTCGATGAAGTACTATCTCTATAGGAGCCACATAACCCATCAGAATAGTACGTATCACGGACTACACCCGTAGAGCTACATCTGGTCTATAAAACACGTCTCTCGGGATCCTACACCTTCATCTCTACGGTTGCAGAGCCATGGCGGAGATCCAGCCCTATGCGACTCGCATTTTACAGCATGCCACCGCGGTGAATTCATTCACGGGTTACCGAGCAGTGGTCCGGTCCATGTTTGCAGATGGCGACGACAACGAGGGGCGATGCCAGATCTTGAACGAGTTCACAGAAGCGGTCCTCGACAGAGTGCACTCGATGGAGAGGTGTGCCATCACTCACCACTACTGGACTATGACAGCCATCCTTGATGCTCGGGCTATGGACCAGGAGCGCTCACGCCGGAACCAGCGCCAGCTGGTTGGCCTCATACTAGTCTGCGCCCTATTGACCCTGGCGCTGTGGTATTGACACTATAAATACGAGGGTCAGACAGAGTGTGTGTCATTCACCGTTCGACATTGGACCAAGCATGTCACCCGTCCTACGAGCCATCCTGCCCCTTACACCCCAGGTGGGGTTACACGTCTATGAAGATAAAGTCACCCTCGTGGAAGATCGGAATGCCTGTGGGTGGAGTTCGGAGTACACATCCACTACGGTTACCCTATTCCGTGATGGCTGGACCAAATTCAAACGGGTGTTGAGCGGTGAGCTCGACGGAAACCTCATCCACCTCGAGAACGCCAACTACGTTCACCGTGGACCCTTCTTTGCCCGTGTGGGACGTTACCACGATCCTACGCAAAGCTTCACTCTAGACCCTGATCTGTGGACAGCCTTGGAGAAAGTGGTGCCTATTGTGGACCAGCTCTTTACACCGGACGAACGGTCATCAGACCAGTTGGGGTGGGCTCGTGCTATTGAGGACGCGCTGGCTGAACCCAATGAGCAACTGTCTAGTCATGAACCAGACGACGAGGCTATAGACTATCCGGCTGAACTGAGTCAACCAACACAACGGTGGTAGAAACTTGTTATAAATAAACCATACTCTCCGGGTCCATCATCATTGTGTCACCATGAAGCGCTGGGAGAAGGTGTTGGATAAGTTATACTACAGTCCCGACAGTCCGGCGGCCTATAGTGCATTGTCGGCTCTCTATCGAGCGGCCAAACCCCAAGGGATACAACGTGCTCAAGTCCGAGATTGGTTAAGAAAACAAGACACCTATACCTTACATCGAGCTGTCCGTCGCCATTTTTTACGGAACCGGGTCATCGTGGGAGGAATAGATGCCCAGTGGCAAGCGGATTTGGTCGATATGAGTGCCTTTGCCAAACACAACGATGGGAATCGATATATCTTGACGTGCATCGATATCCTATCCAAGTATGCGTGGGTGGTACCCATCCGGACGAAAACGGGGGCAAATCTCATAGCGGCGTTCAAAGACATCTTCAAGACCGAGCGCAAACCTTTGTATTTGCAAACCGATGAAGGCACGGAATTCCTCAACAGACCGTTCCAAGCCTTTCTCAAGAAACAGAAGGTCTTCTTCTTCCATACGTACAACGAGACCAAGGCTTCCGTGGTGGAAAGGTTCAACAGGACATTCAAAGGCCGCATGTATAAATATTTCACCTATAAGAATACAAGGCGGTACATCGATGTTCTCCCGAAACTTGTGAAGGGTTACAATCGAGCCTATCATCGGAGTATAGAGAGAGCCCCCATTACCGTGACCCAACGCAATGAAGTCCAAGTCCGGCGTGTCTTGTACCCCATACCATCGCAACGAGCACCGAAGGCGGTGTACAAGGTCGGGGACCCTGTACGGATCAGTAAAGTCAAGGGCAAGTTCGAGAAAAGTTACTTGCCCAACTGGAGCGATGAGCACTTCCTGATTAAACGGCGCCTACCCTGACAGCAGCGAGTCTATGAACTGGAAGATCTTCAAGGGGAACCGTTGTTAGGGACGTTTTACGAGACGGAATTACAGCCTGTCCTAAAAACACAGCAAGACTACTACACGGTGGAGCAGATTTTGAAAACGGAACGTCGACGTGCCAAACTGTTTCATTTCGTCAAATGGCAAGGCTGGCCCAGTTCCTTCAATTCCTGGGTCGCAGCCAACCAGGTGAAACGACTATAAAGCCAGACACCACTGCCGTCATCCTTCATTCCACGGTCGACCATGAACACGGTGCAACCGTCTCTGAACACAGCGTCTTCCAAAACGCGCAAAACGCAAGTGGGCTTTGGGGTGATAGTGCTAACCCTGCTGAGTGTGTTGTACGGAGGTGTGTTTTACGACGTAGCCTATGTCAGCACGTTACTTAACCAACTGAGAACACCAGCCATCAGTGAAACCGGTCTACAGAGAGCACCAGTCGTATCGAGCCCAGTCACCACCACCACACCCCGTGTACAAGCCACGTCGAGTGTAAGCTCTACACCTACACCAAGTACACCCACTACGTCTGAAGACCCACCGGCTTTCATCCCTCACAGTGAACCGACAACGACGACCCACGTTGTACCCACCACCATCATCATCCCTGACAGTGAACAGACAACGACGACCGACGTTGTACCCACCACCACTCCAGTTCACTCGTACCAAATTTACAAGAGCGGGTTACCACGACAGCGGATACACCTCCAGCCATGGATCCCCGTTGGCAGCATCCCTTCACCTGCGTCATCGCAGGACCGACGGGTTCCGGCAAAACGCACTTCGTCAGGAAGTTCCTTCAACACGCCGACAGCATGATCACTCCACCTATTGCCCGAGTCGTGTGATGTTACGGAGAGTGGCAGGAAGCGTATGCAGCAATGCCCCACATCACGTTTGTGGAAGGCCTACCTAACCTGGCCGATTTGGAACCCGACACCTTGGTGGTTCTGGATGATCTCATGGCGGAGACGGATGCGCAGGTCACCCAACTCTTTACCAAAGGCAGCCACCATCGACGGCTCAGCATCATCTACATTGTGCAGAATCTGTTCAGTAAAACAAAGAACATCGGAACATCAGCTTAAATGCCCACTACCTGGTGGTCTTCAAAAACCCGAGAGATACCACTCAATTGCTGCACCTGGCGAGACAGATGTATCCTGGCCGCACACCCTTTGCGTTAGAAGCCTTCAAAGACGCCACAACCCCTCAGCACGGGTATATGCTCTTCGACCTCAAGCAAGCCACTCCCGACCATCTTCGACTACGGACCGGCATCTTTCCCGGAGACACCCACCACGTGTACATGCAAAAATAATGTAAACATACCCACAGTGGCTCCCGCAGCTGGGGTGTGTGTGTTTGATGATGGGGATAATAAAAAAGAATGAATACCACAGCAGCGTTGACTTTGTCTCTGAAGTAGATAAAAAGAGCAGAGTTGTGGGTTCTGGCATTAGTTGTACATGATGTCTGCGCGAGTACGGAAGCACGCTCCCACGCTCCGTGTATTGAAGACGGCCCCACCCGAGTTAGTCCGAACCATTGTACGCGGGGCGGACCCTGCTCTCGTGTGCTGTCTGTGCGAGATTGGACTCAATATCTTAAAAGGCAACGTACCACTGACTCCGGCTCAGAAGACCAAGTTGGCCAAGCATAAGACAGGACTCCGAACCTTAGTCCAGAAGCGGGTCTCTCAAACACAAAAGAAAAAGGTGTTACAGAAAGGTGGATTTCTCGGGGCCATCTTAGCACCGTTGGCCGCTTCCGTGTTGGGTCCAGTATTGGGTAGACTCTTCGGCCGACAATGAACCACACGAAAAAAATGGTCCTCGTCGAGCCTCGGCTCCTTCAAAACCTCCAATCGCCCTACCCTGTCCCACCTACGGCGAAGACCATAAACACCCTCGATGGAGAGATGCAACAGATCTTACAGAGACCGGGGTTAAGCGACAGTGAGAAAGTACAACGGTACAATGAGACGCTTCAGCGGTACATGACGTTCATGGACCAATACAAAACCCTCTCTACTCCAGCACCACCACCACCACCACCACGTGACAGACCACAGCACCGTTCCAACAGCCGGGTGGGGTGGCCCCCACAGCCCCACAGTGGGTGGAAGACGAAGTCCTGAAGAGTGTACCTGCCTCGTTCAAGAAACAAGCTGGCCTGGTATTACAACGGATGAAACAGAATCCTAACATGACTTGGAATGATAAAGGCGACCTCCTGGTACAGAATCAGGTGGTCCCGGGGACCCACATGACGGATTTGGTGAATGATCTGATGCGTCAACGCAGGTCACACACGGATCCTCGAGGATGGGAGGTCTTCGCCCAAGGCTTGAAAGACATGCATGTACCACAGGAATTGGTGGGGAACCCCCACCGCTGGGCCTTTATGCAGCAAACCCAGCAATCGCCGAGCGGTCCAATACCTTCTTGGGAATCCGACTGGGAACCGGAGTCACCCCCCAAAACTCCACCACCACCACAACGGGCACCTTCTTTTCAAACCTTTAAAAAACCACCCTCGATCAGGACACCCCACATCTCCAGAGCCGTGACACGTAGCAAGTCAACGCGACGAACACGACGCCGGACACAACCGCCCAAGGCCTGGAACACCTATTAAAACCAACAGCAGCAGCAGGACAGCTCAGTCGCCATGTTTTACCGCACCCTACCCAGTAACAGTTCGCTGGATGTGTTTCCTGACAACACCGTGGCCAAGTATGTGACTCAATTACCACAACCGTTACATTTACCTGGCCGGTGGGAATGTGGACTGGTGGATATTAAGTACCCTTACTCATGGTACAACGTGCGAGCCAATGAAGTGTGGTACGAGGTGACCT